>JAULBZ010000484.1:0-30455 GCA_032360805.1 Neoturris breviconis
CTAAAGAGGTGTCAGGTGACTCTGGTCCATAGAGACATTCAGGTTGCCGCCAGATCGGTCGGTTGCACTAGGTGCGTTTGGGCTTTGGACGTAGGCATGTGGAAAAAGAGCTGACCAAAGTGCACAAAAATAATCTCGTTATTTTTCGGAGTTGCCTCCTTACATTTTCATTTTACATTTTATAAAATCATGGCCCGAAACCACATAAGTTTTAATTTTTAAGCGATTTTGAGGGCTTATAACTACTGATGCGAACATAGTTGATATAAAATTTCTCCATGGAGTTGTAAGTAATGCTAGGTACACTTTCCAACAAAAAAACCATGTGCATGAATACGAGGTTCATTCAGAATTCTAGAGAAGCAAGCATATGTACATGGGTTTTTTGGCATTTTCTCGTTCAACTCATCAAGTGTAATCAAAATTTGTTCTAAAATTGAATCAAATTTTGTGTGCGTATTACACGAGAATGGATCGATATTATGGAGAAAAATTTTACCAGATCTCTTTTAGGGTCAAAATAAACAAAATATGTGAAAATGAGTAAAATCTGAGATTGTCACTATCACAGCTTCCTGACTCTTATGAAAAGTGGCTCTTAAATTAATTAAGGAAATGTATTCTTCTGTTGCATTTTTATTTTTATTATCTTTATTTTTAATTTTAACAACAGATGATGATAACTACCTTTTATTAAATGTTATATGTATATAATAGATTAATGTCACTGTTAATAGAAACCATGTTGTAATATACTTATATTTAATAGTCCCAAAATGGGGAGAAAGAATGGATCCCAAATTCTCCATGTATTATAAATATAACTTTAGTATACTTAGGTACAGTACGGTATATAATGCTATGATGTATGATGTATAGTGGCAGAGTCATATCCAGGGCTTTTTTGGGCATACCTGTTTTGAGCAGAAAAGCAAAAGTTACTTTTATACCTATTTGATGGTTTATTTGAACAGTACAGGTATATAAAGTTTTGCCGTTTTCTGATGTCAGAATTGAGCGATGATGTAATTTCGTACCAATAAAGTGAGAATGAAAAACAAATTTTGCTCAATTATTTGGGCTCCCATACCTGTACACCGGTATCAAAATTGCCCTGGATATGTTCCTGGTGTGTGTATACACCAGGGTCATATCCAGGGCAATTTTGATACCGGTGTACATGTATGCAATTAATATCTTCTCTGTGGAGAAGTTATTTTTAAACATTGCTTCAGGCTATGATATGAAAGTGTTACAATTGTTTAACTTAATAAAGACATGAAATCCTAATGCCATGTAAAGTTTGTGTGTTTATCCTTGATATGAAATTTCATTACTCTCCTCCGCAGTGACTTGCCATACTTTTACCTCGATGAATGTGTTCCAATTGATTATTTTACCTGAAAGTTTATCAACTTAATAAAGGCATGAAATCATAAAGCCATGTAAAATTTAGGTGTTTGGCTTTAATATGAAATTTCATTACTCTCTTCCACAGTGGCTTGACATAATGTTACCTTGAAAGAGGTGTTCCATTTGTTTATTTGATCTGAAACTTTATCAACTTAATAAAGACATGAAGTCCTAATGCCATGTAAAATGAAATTTACAACTCTCCTTCACAGTGACCTGACATAATTTTACCTTGAAAAAAGTGTTCAATTTCTTCATTTGAACTGAAACTTTACTATCTTAATAAATACATTATTTCAAACACTGACATATAATGGAGTGTATGCAAATCATATTTATGTGTTTAGATTTAACTTTTACTTGGTTTGGTGGGCTACTTTCAATACCGAAGTACCTTTGATTGTAATGTAATAATTTTGTTTTAAATATATTTTTTAATCAAAATTTATACAACGATCCCTTAGGTTCCTTGTTATAGGTTGTATATAAGTTTATAACTTGATTTCGGTTTGTATATATATTGAAGATAGATGTATCTGTCATGTTAACTTCTAAAATCAAACAGAGAAAGATGACGAAAAAATATATACGGAGAAGAATATAATAGCAACGAAATATTTTATTTTTTTGTTTGGGAAAACTTATGTGTAAATCACTTAGGATTATAGGAAGATGGGAAATGATAAATTTCACCATTACATGTAGTGTATGTACATACATTATGTGTATGGAGAGAAATAATTTGAAGAAACATGTTCAAATAAGCTCAGTATATAGGAATATCGTAGTACGTTAGAGTTACAAAAATTGTTTTAGAAAAAGAAGTATAAAATGGTATGAAAAGTATAAAAATAATATAAAAATAGTATAAAAGTAGTATAAAAATAGAATATAAATAATGCTAAACATCTACGTAAAACCACAACAAAGAATACAGAGGACTGTCAAATGGTTTATCAGTCACCTACTGGAACAAAGTATTTCAGGGATTGAAAAGTAATATCCTTTCTTGTTCCAGCTCCCCTCACAACACTGATCAAATGTTGCTAACCCGAGTCCATATAAACGGAGAAACACACAAACAAAGAAAGAAACACACAAACAAGTATACACATAAACATACAGAAACATTAAAACGAATTAAATCAAATGAAAAAACTAACATATTCGTTCGCGTCACGAGCGTATTAGCTAAAGTAATGTAAATGGCGCTAATTTTATTTCTAGGTTGACTTTCGCTAAATAGTGTAGCAAATAAGGGGCAAATGCATGTGTGGTGTTTTCGTGGTACGAACCGTTATAAGAGCAGCTTTAAAACTATTTTAAGTATGAAATTATAGATATAAAAATAGAACAAATGTGGTATAAAAGTATATTCTGTATAAAAAAAATAAGTTATCCAGCAGTAATTTTAGAAATGATTTCATTTGGAGAAGTGTTAAATTTTCGAAATGCTTCTACATATATATAGCTTCTACATTATATATATATACATATATGCATATACATATGCATATCCATATACATATACATACATACATGCTTGGTGCTCCTGCTTGGAGACAAGATTTATTAATAAATTGTTATAGATAATTTATAGATATCTATATATATATATATACTGTATATATAACATATATGAAATGGAAGCTGTGAGAAAACCTATTGGTATTATATGCTCATTACCGAACATATCAACATATTTTAAACAGAAATTACCTGGTTATGACTTCAAAGACA
Source organism: Neoturris breviconis (assembly GCA_032360805.1). Lineage (NCBI taxonomy): Eukaryota > Metazoa > Cnidaria > Hydrozoa > Anthoathecata > Pandeidae > Neoturris > Neoturris breviconis. The sequence continues at coordinate 3,154 of JAULBZ010000484.1, forward strand.
TAAAAATTACTGAAGCTGAAACATCAGAGGAAGGTAAAGGATAATTTGTTTTAAAAACAACTGTTAGGTTTAGAGAGAAAATGCTTCCAATGTTTGGTGTGAAGAAACAAATTCATTGTAAGGTTGTTGACTTACTATCTGTAAATTTGTACAACTGCAATGGAGGGTGTTATGTAAACAAGCTTGCAATGGATTGACTAGAGTACTCTTCTCTGTTAAGTTTCAAAAACAATGATAATTTCTGTTTTTGTGTTTCCTGAAAGGTTCAAGAGTGAACATAACTAACTAAATTATACTGTGTATTTAAAAGTTATTGCAAAGATACTCTGCGGGTTATGTCCGAAATCTATTTTCGAGCTTGATAAGTTTTTTCATCCATAGTTATTTCAAATTATGCATGAACTGTTGTACAGCAAAGATTCCCGTCTCTATGCTTCTCTTATTTGTTTTCTTTTTTTACGTTATAAGCTTTAATTTGAGATTTTATTAAAAGATCAACTTCAATACATCAACATCCGATTATATGGAATAAAAAGAGAAAGAAAAAAATAAGAGCTTAGTATTCTAGGCTAGAAATGCTCAATTTATTTTTTTCCGCACAGTATTATAATTTTCAAAATAAGAGCACATAATGACTGAACAAACCTAAATATAAATTTCTCTCACTAATTAAACCTTGTAATCCATTCAACAGAGATACAATACAAAAAACAAAACAAACATATACAACAATTAATAAAGTAAAAATAAAAAATCCCAGACATCAATTATAAGAAATAATGTATAATAAAAACAGAATTCACTTTGGTATTGTAAAGTGTCACAGGCGTTTCGATCCCTATTCTAGACGACCAGTGACATACAAACTAAGCAGGGTCACCTATATCAAGTCTGCAAATGTAGTCATTAGTAGGAACTTAGTTTGTCAACATGTGGCAATGTCATCGTGAGTAATGACATCAAGAAAATTATTATGGTAAAATGTTATTCAAGTTTTGCACCAGGGGCGAGAAAAGAGTTTTATTTCCACTTTGGCCTGTCTCATTCCAAATTTTTGAAAAAAATGACGCAACGAAGTTTCCAATAAAAAATTCAGTGCGATGAAATTGCAAAATTAGCCAATTATAATGCCACAGAATAAATAAGAGCACGTTATTCAAAACTTTCCTTTCTGTTTTATACGCTTGTCAAAGTTCTGCTTCATGGTTAGCATGCGTAAATAATTTTTATACCGTGGTACCACCAGTGTAATTCATATTCCAAGATGATGGCATATGTAAATTTTACTTTCCATGCTAGTTATTTGTGCATTAGCTGTACTTGCCTTGTTTCAAACACTACGAAAGTTGACTACAAAAAAAATATTTGCATGATTATCGTGATTGTTGTTATTACTGACTAAACTTTACTGGAGACGACTTCTGGTTTGATAGAATTTCCTAGAGTTTTAACTGCTCACTTTTTACTGGTTTGTTTACATTTGAAAACTTCAAGATTTATCAACGAAAAAAACTTCATATAAGTATTTGCAATTGTAATCATTACAAGAGCTAGTCAATACTGTTTGAACTTAACTGGAGAATTCTGGGTTGATATAATTTCTTAGAACTTTACCTATCGGTGTTTTGCTCGTTTTTTACATTTGAAAAACTAAGATTTATCAACGAAGAAAAAGTGTTTATATAAATTCATATTTGTTGTTATAAATTTGAAAATTCTAATTGAGTTAATCTTTTCAAATTAACAAAAGTCTTTTGCAGAAGTGAGTTAAACTTTTAATTGTTGTCATAGTAACTAGAATTTAATTATCATGTCACTTTGAGAATAATAACTACCATGAAAATTAATGAAAATAAATGCACAAAAACAAAAAAAATATTATAGAGATAGAAATTCGATTGGTAGTGAGAATAATTGCTACTGTGAAGAAGGCATGGTATGAAAGTGGTACAGTGTCCCGGGTCCAGGGACACATAAAAGTGGGTCCATGGAAATAAGTGGGACCCCAAAAATAAAAGTGTGCCCACCGAATTAAAAGGGGACTCCAAAAATAAAAGTGTGCCCACCGAATTAAAAGGGGACTCCAAAAATAAAAGTTTGACCACAAAACCTAAAGTAGGACCACAAATAAGTATGAAATCGAATAAATCTCCCTACTTTGTTTAGTAATCGAATATGTGCCCCCTTTGGAGCGATAATGCAAATCCCATAAGCGTTGGGGTTGGGGTTTCTATAGTTACTAAATAAGCATGACAACAATGGTGCGTTACTATCGCTATACCAGGGTTTGCATACCAGGCAATTGGTTAGGGACTACAATCAAGGTCATAAATTATGATAAAACTTGTGAATTTTAAAGAGTGATAAACACCACAAGTAAAACATAAATCCGGAAAACAACCATGAGAAGTCCCTAGAGATTTATTGAGGGCTTAGGATCTTAGGTCTTTTTACAAATTTGACAAATTCTCTTGATTATAGCAGCCTAGTACCCAGGCTCTTGGAACAAATTTGAACTTTCGTTCTGCTCACCTTGCTAGTAAAAATTTAAGGCTTATTGTGAAAGTTGGAATTCCGAAATTTCCCTTTTAACCAAATATTTATGGTCACAATTGTAGTCGAATAGATATTCTAACTTATTCTAATTACTAACTATTTTTAATGTCTATTTTAACTGTATAGCAAGTTGACTGTTTTATATTATTGTTGGTTTGCTAAAAGTTAACCAACCTGGGGGTGGAATAAGAGCGAGTAAAGGGGAGAGGAAGGAAATTTTGAAACATTAAGAAGCTTCCCCTCCCCCCTCGCTTATTTGATTCTGCAGTGTATGACAGCAAATATGTAAGTGTAGCAGGAATAAAATATGAAAAATTGTATGGCATACACAGCCTAGTGGGCAATAACTTGTTTAAAGGCTGCATAAAAGCTGCTAGAAAAACATCTTCAAAATTATTCTAGCGTGTTTACTGCTGGCTTTGAACAAGTTTTTGAGAATGAGCAACAGAACGATTTGAGTTCAAATTCAGTTTCATTCTTTTTTTTGTGAAATCATGCTTTTGTAATTCTAGGGTCCCACTTTTATATTTGGGGTCCCTCTTTTAATGATCCTGGGATCCAGGACCGTTCAATCTCCATACCATGCCCTGTGAAGAATTATTCGTGAAAAAAATAGAAATTAGAGACAAAAATTTGATTGGTATCGAAAATAATTCTTGCTGTAAAGAATTAATGCGCAAAAGAAGCGAAAGTGAGAGAAACAGAAGAAAAGCGATTATCGCGAAACTCAAAAAGAAGATTGTAGTTATGATAGCTACCATGGAGCATAGATAATACGAAAATGACGTACAACTTGTTCAAATTTAGACTAGAGATCTAGCTTCTGTAACAAGCTCTTGATAAAAAATCTTTGCTGGAGAAACAGGTATAAGCCCACCAAAAACGTTTACGAACTAGTATAAACCTTGGGCTTATAGTCGAAGATTGAGCTTATAGTCGGAAGTTTAGGGTACCTACGAAAAAGATATAAGACATTTGTTGCGGTCCCTTAATTTAGGTTACTTTAGGTATTCTTTATCTATTGATTTGAAATTTGTTTAGCATAACAGGATAATTGAGCTTGCAGTTATATTTCTGTCCAATAGCAGCAAGCAATCCTTAGCAGACGCTTAACCTTAAATTCAAGAAATGGAGCGGAAATTGTTAAAGCCGGAGGGCTTCTAGTTTATGTGTTGACCTAAGTTTCAACACTACAGCATGGTTCCATCTAAAGATGACTATTCAGAACCCTAAAAAGTCCGGCCTGAATAGGGTTAATATTATTATTTATTATATTTTTGTAGCATTCAAAAAATGTCTTGCAGAAATAAACTCATATGATATTCTGGTTGCGAATGCACGCTTGTTAACTCCATTTATATATGATATACACAGTGTGAAATGGATTCAAAGCACATGGGCAGGTACAAGCTTATTTTGAGCATTTTTGGCTCACTAAACAAAGCTTGATGGGCTATTGTTATCACTTTGCGGTGGCGACAGTGGCCCGCTTTTCTTAATAAACCATGTTCCTGAAGCACTAACGATTTGAAATTCGATTTGAAATTCAGTACCAGTATTTTTAGCGATATTCTAGAGGGACTTGCCAAAAATTTCGTCAAGAAAGGGATTTTTTCAAATCTAAAGACTAAGAAAACTTTCGAACATTTGATCTACATTCACCAAAATGTTCAACTCATGATTTTTGTTGGCTTACAAAACTTTGAATTCTGTTTATAAGTATTTGACCAGAGTTACATTTAGACTTTTATCGATATTTTTGATTTCTATGAGACTTTGACCACATTATTTGCATACTTTTTGTTTGGATCTACCCTGTGGAGTTTTTCTTGTAACGTGTTTGCATTTTACTTTGAACAAATTCAATGCTTCAAACATTGAGTATCACTATAACTACCATGACAACCACATCATGCTTACACCTTTTTACTTCCAAAAGCGATTGATATTTGAGGCATACATAATTGGTTTCCATGGTGAATTAAAACTTTGAAAATAAAGAATAACCCAGCTAGCAAAAACTTGTGCAAAGTCCACAGATTTTAAAGGTTGTTCTAGCAGACTTTGAACAAGTATTTGCCCGCTTAGAAAATAATATTTATATTCTTGACATAGGTGAACTTACGCATAACGAAAGATCAATTTTACGTGGTCTTACCTACCTAGAAATAAAGATACATACTACGACTTTTATGGTTACGCCACAAGTCGATGAATCTTCTCTTTAGGTAACCCAGACTTGTCACTCTTAAGGTTTGGATTCCGACCCTTAAGTTGAATTTAATCTACTTTTTGGAGTTGGAAGTACAAGTACTAAAATATCACTTTTTACTGTCAGGTTATGTATGAATGTGAGGGGTATCCCAGCGGGTGCTTATGTATGAAAAAAATCGCAAATATGACATATATATATATATATATATATAAATTTCATTATGGTAATCGGCTTCAAGGATGGCCTAGATTATAGGGGTTTATATAGTTAATACTTATTCAATAGGTAATGACTATCTTACGGATCGGTTAATTCCTAGTAAGAAACATCTTTAAGGATGGTCCAGGTTAAAGAGGTTTATATAGTTAATACTTATTTAATAGGTAATGACTTTATTATGGATCGGTTAATTCCTGGTAAGAAACATCCTTCATTTTCACTTACTAAGTTTGCTGGGTTTGGTCGCCATCTTGCAGAATATGTTATCAGTAATGTTATCAATGTTGAAAGATTTGCTTTTCAATTATATGATCTTCAGAAAACAGGGAAATGGTGAGTTTATAAATATTAATTGTTGTTTTCAATTTCTGGAACAGTCTTGCAGTTCTTGTTACAAAGTATTTGTGAGGTTGTCAGTAGTGAGTGTTCAGTGGGTAAAATAACTCACAGTCCCAAAAAATCTCTTCTCCACAGTGGAGGAGAGATTTTTTTAGAATATTTTCAGCCAGATATTCTAAAAGTGATTAAAATGTAATTTGCCATTTACGCTTTATTTTACTTGGCAAATTGGCATAGATTTCGAAATTTTGAAAGGTGCAAAACCAAAATATAGCTGTCGGTTATTGTATGTAAAGGCTGCTTTTCATAGCATTTTCGTAGTTTCTCTGGATTCCACAGTAATGATCCACAGTTATTATAACCACAAGTGATGAAACTAGAAAACAAGATTTTCAGATTGCATAGAAATTTTTAGGCATATTTTGAGGTCCCTAATTTGGTACAATTATTACAATCTCAAAACGCTGTTGATTTCCAAGAAACACTTTTCAATCTTTCCAGGAATCTTGTTAAAAATGTTTATCTTTTGACTCAGTAATCAACCTTTGGATCCACAAATGCTACTACACTCCTGGTAGCTCAGTCAGACCATTCTGTTATTTCTGTTTCAATTGACTTGCCTCTTCTTAAATCTTCAAAGGAAGACTGTGACAGTTTCCGTACATACATCACAGATGTACCAATATTTTTCTATCTAAATATCCTCCATCACAGTGCCATTTTAATTTCTGAGTGAATAATCAATGGAATTGATACTTTCATTACCCACAAAAAGAACCAACAAAAAGCACACTCACAGCATTGGTTTTCTACTGCCTGTGCTGCAGCTATTGCCCACAGAAATCATTATTATCAATTCTACCACAAAAATCCATCCCCGTCAAATCTGACTATATTTAACCGCGATTAACCAATGTAAGTACAATCTAAACAACGCCAAAGATCAATATTCAAACATGATTAAATTGTGTATAGAGGCGGAAAGCGTAGGTTTCTGTGAGTTCTAGAGAATCACAAATTGTGTGATGAAAAATCATCCATACCCACTCTTGTAAATGGTCCGGAAATTCTCTCATCCTTAGTAGACAAGGCTCAATTGTTTGCCAAAAACTTTTCAATAAATTCCACTTTGGATGATAATGGTCACCCATTAACGTGAGTTTCCACCACAGACAGATGCTAACATTGGAAATGTCAAGACAACGACATGTGATGTATTAAAGTTTGTTTCAAAACTACAACTTTCCAAGGCAGTTGGTCCAGATGAGATCCCAGTAGTGGTACTTAAAAACATGAACTAGCTACTATTCTTTCAAAGCTATTTAACAAATGGATCAAAGAGTCTTGCTTCCCAAATTCTTAGAAAAATTCATCTGTTCGTCCTGTTTTTAAAAATTCTGGTTTCGCTCTGACCCAACTGCATATCACCCTATCAGTCTACTTCCCATTATAAGTAAAATCTTTGAATCTGTCCTGAACAAATATCTTGTAGTTTATCTTGAAAAGTCAAAACTCTTGTCTGACTTCCGATATGGCTTTCGCTCTTCTAACTCAACTACTGACATTTTAACAGTTATCACTGATAGAATAAGCCGAGCACTTGATTGTTTGTTAGAGACACAGAAATCGCTCTTGATATTTCCAAAGCTTTTGATAAAGTCTGGCACAAAGGTCTCATACATAAACTTACTGCTTACGGTATTTCCGGTAACTTTTTTCTGTTATCAAATCATTCCTTTCCAATTGCAAAATGAAGATTGTCCTAGATGGGCAATTTTCAATCTCTTATGAGTTGAATGCTGGTCTTCCTCATGGCTCTGTGCCTGGGCCAACGTTGTTTCTTATTTCATAAATGATCTTCCTGATGATATTCTTACTTCCCTAATATTTCATATTTCATATAACATATTTCCACTATTTATTCTTCTACATCCTCAACTAAAAACATTGACACTGTAACAACCAATCTAACTTCTGACCTTTCAGTTGTTGTTGAATGGGTTGAGAAGTGTCTTGTTTTATTTAACGCAGTGAAAACCAAACTTGTCTGCTTTCGTCATCATAAATTCCCCCCTTTTCTTGCAATATCTATGAATGGAAGCAACCTAAACGAAAAAAGAAAAGCCAAATTTGTCCAACCATGGAATATTGTTGTCACATATGGGGAGGAACTTCTCAACGATCACTATCATCACTCGACTGCGTTCAACATCGTCTTAAAAGGTTAGTAGGGGACAAATTATACTTAACCCTTCAGCTATTTCTCATCGTTGAAATGTCTCTAGCCTCTCTTCTTTCTATCGCTATTTCCATGAATGCTCTTACGAACTACACTTCCTTGTTCCTCCTCTTCGTTCTTTCACTCGAAAAACGCGCTTCTCCAAAATTTGTTCTAATCACCCATTCTTTCTTGACATTCCTAAATCCCATTGTAAATTTTATGAAACTAGCGTCTTTCCACGTACCAAAGCTATGGAACTCTTTACCCAATGATTCGTTCCTATCTCCATATAATCTGGCAATATTTTAAACTCAATGTAAATAAATCTCTAAACTCCACAAAATTGTAAATAAGATAGTGTACATATTTTTTAATAAATCAAACTAAATTTTATTTTGTTATACCCATACATTTTTATGCCAAATCTCTTTCATCTTTTCTCCCTAATTACCCTCTGCAATCCTTATGGCTTGCTTTATTGGGTGATCAACAATAAAACAAATAAAAAATTATAAAAACTGTTATTTTCAGCCGAAAACGCAGAGTATGTTTTGGGAAATATGATCAAAAACCAAAATGATCCGTACTAGTTCTGATCTTAAATAATGGCATCTACACTAGGTATACCATTTTGCATTTATTTTACCCAGAACCAGGGTTGTTTTGGACACTATTGCCTTGCTTAAGTGACATAATATTATTTTTAGCCCACCAAACAAAGTTCGGATGGGCTATTGCTGTCAATTTGCGGCGTCAGCGGCATCGTACCGCTTTTCTTAATAGACAATGTTTCCGAAGTGCTAGCATTTGGAAATTTAATACCAGCATTTGTGGCGATATTCTAGAAGGGCTCGCCAAATTTATTTGATTTCGTCAACTCCGTCCTGAGTTTTAGGCAAAAAAGTCGAAAAAAATCTTACTATTTAAAGTTAATTCACTCCCTGCTATATAAATTTTCTTATTCGTTATTTATTGGAAATATGGCAGCACACAACACAATGATTATTTGCTCCTATTTTAGCCACTTGGTAACAATGCTGCCGACCCGTATCAGTGATAATATTCAGTTTTTGTCTTTCTTGCAAGTTCCATCTTTACAATTTAGGGGAAAAACCGCGTCACATCAGCTTCTAGAAGGGAAATATAGATTATTATCTGAATTATCAATCAGCATCCTTGGTGTTGGCGATATTGGATCAGAAATTGCTGAATTCTGTAAGAGTTTTGACATGACTGTGTATGGTATGGTATCACAAATTCCAAAATGTAAACAAGACTTTGTGGATGAATACTTCACTTCAGAGGATTTAGAAATGTACTTAAAAAAATCTGATTATGTTTGTAATGTTTTACCAAAAACAAAAGCAACTGACAATATGTTATCTGGTGGCATTTTGAAAAATTGCGCTGAACGCAAGTCTGTATTTATAAATGTTGGTCGTGGAAATGTAATCAATGAAATAAGCATAGTGGAAGCAATAAGTAATAATTGGATCAAAGGAGCTGTGTTAGATGTTTTTGAAAAGGAACCATTACCTGAAAATAGTCTACTGTGGAATCTTCCTGGTGTCATTATTACACCACATTGTGCAGGTATCTCACTATCACATGAGGTAAGCTCAGGTGTTGAAATAACTGCCAGTCACTGCGGAGGAGCAATTTTTCAGAATATTATCGGCAGAATTGGCTGAAAATATTCTGACAAATCTCTCCTCCACAGTGATGACTCGCAGTTATTTTAACCTCATTAAGATTTTACCTTTTTATGAGAAGCTGTTATATGCTATAGATTTTGTTTTGCTTAATCTAGTCATTTCTTTGTAGAGAATGCATATCAAGGGTCTTTAGTTTATCGCCAATGAAGAAAGTTATTATTTGCTTATTATTCAATTAATTTAGTGTTTCTTTACTACACTAATTTTGTGAAGTAACACGATGACAGGTGTAGGTTTGTCTATAAGTCCACATTGGTTTGTAACAACTCTTACGGACAGCTATTTAATATTTTTTAGGTCTTTGGTTGTTTTCTTGAAAATTTGAAACTGTATGAAAGAGGTGAAGAGTTAAAGTATAAAGTAGATTTTGATAAAGCCTATTGATGACAAACATGAACAAATAAGTGCTTCACAGTGATTATTTCGACTATGGTACAGGTATTGCAAGAAGAAAATAATAACGTCACTTTATTTTACTGTAAACGAAAATTTTTTAATTGGCTTAATCATATTCTTCATTTCTTATCGTCTCTAACAATCTTATGGTAACTATCTTCCAATCTATTGTAAGAAATAAGAGCAAATAATCACTGCGGAAGAGTGGTTTTTGAGCGTAGCTTTAGGCTTTATAACCTGAAGCTGTGTTAGAAATTTCTACTCCGCAGTGATTATTTACTCCTATTTTGATGTTGGCTCGTTATTCTTTTCTGCCTTTTGGACTACATAATTTATACCTTGTATTGTGATCGATCAGCTGTTAAGCTGTTACATGCCTCCTAGGAGTATTAGACATTCCTTTAAGGAGAATATTTATATATGTGTGTGTGTGTTGTATTTACGAAATATATTGTAACTACGAAGAAGTGTGCTAAATCAGTTCCTTGAGATTTTTGTTACTAAGAAACCAATCAATTTTTAAGATTCTCTGATGTCGCACTAATGATCAGGCCTCTGAATTCACGATGGCATTCCCCTGTGAAGGAGCTTCTTTGGAGGCTAATTTGCAGCCAGGGGAATGCTGACGTGAATTCATAGGCTTGAATGACCATTACTTTAAATAAGAGCAGGAGTGGATTTTGAGCATCATATCAGGCTATAAACTCTGAATTGTTTCTTAAAAATCACTCAATCATGATGATAATAATTAAGAAACAATTATTTAATTTACTTTTAGAAAATATTCCAGAATACTTAGATTTTAAAAATTTAAAAATAAATGTTTTTGAATTTGAACAATAGTCGAAAATAGAGTAAATAATCTGCAGCGATTATTTAATCTTATTTTAATCACTGAGGAAGATACGCTTATGTCCTTAGATAACCTGATACTAGCATGGACTGGAATGATATATGGGATAGAAAATACTTCCGATATTAGCCAATTCATGTTTTTAGCCTGGTAAGCAAAGTTTGGATGGGCTATTATATTACTATTACTGCTTTTCTTATTAGACCATGTTCCAGAAGTGCTACCATTTGAAATTTGAACCAGCATTTCGAAATCATGTATGGACTTGCCAAAAATATTTGATTTTGTCCACTCATGTCAAACTTTCAGGCAAAAAGTGTTCAAATTACATTTTCAGTCCAATGGACTGAAAAACTTGCATCAGCTGACCTGAATATAGATTAAAGATGTTTGTGATACTGGCGTATATGACGTTTAACTTTAATTCTCATTACTTAAAACGCCTTCAAATCACATAATAATTGTTTGACACAACGATTACTACTATATCTTTAAGTCATTGTTTTTCAACAAACCATTTATGAAAGTTTCTGATATTTATGTGATAGCATATTGTGACACACCTCAGGCTTGTTTTGAACAAAATTTTATCTTTAAATTTTTTATTTTTTTTTAATGAGCTGCATTTAAAGTTTTTATATGAAATATATTGTAAAAGCAGGACACAAACTTATCATTGTTAAAATGAAATATAATCATCTCACACTCTTAATTTTTACCCTCAACCACAGTGCTTTTTAATAAACCTTAATTTAAATATATATTTTATAGTTAGTATATTACAAGGACGGTCAATTAAATGTTATAAGTTCGCAATTTAATAAACTGAATGATAATAAAAGCTTGATATGTCTTTGCATTTGTAAAGGCAAAGTTTAATTGTCTCATGTTTGGGGTTTATGAGTGAATAGTCAGCCTTGATTTCTAAGAGGAATCAGGCTAGCTCTAGTGCGTGATATGGGTGATATGGGTGAACTTTACATTCGCTTTCCTGAATTGGCAGGTGTTAAACTTCTAAGATACACTATTGTTTATGCATATATCATATACATATAACCTATATACATATAGCCTATAACGTATAACAGAAAGCCCATACATGTAGCCTATATACATATAACCAAAATACGCATGGCGTATAGCTGTACATATAGCAGATGTTTATAGCATATCCCCTATTTCATAAGTATATAACTAAATACACCACCAGGACAATAAAGAATCATTCTTATATAGGCATATACAGTACATAGTTCTATGAAGTATGATGTATGTGATTCATTTCCGTATGCTTGATTTCACTCGGTTACTTTTCAACATCAAATTTAGTTTATGAATAATTATGTCGTGCTCAGAATAGTCACCTTAGAGGAGTGAATTTTGAGCATAGCTTCAGGCTACAAAGTTTAAGTTTAAGCTATGTTCAAAATCACTCCTCCTCAATCATTATATGCTCACTACTGTTCTGCTATTTTGTTCTTATTTAGATAAAAAATATAAATAAACAGAAACACCGGCTATGGAAATTCCTGTTGGTTCTATTGTTAGTTGGGATTACAAGCCAGGTGAAGAAGGTACTAATCAATGTTATACCACCGCTAGGAAACGGCCCGGTCAACTAGCATCAGCAATTGCCGACGTAAATGCCAACTCAAAGTACTTTTGTGTCAACAATGATTTCCTCAAGTCTATGCATCTGCTGACATAAAAGTCGACACAAAATACTTTTGCATCAGCAGCTCTTAGCCAATGCTTTGGGATTCTAATTGACAGGGCTGAGGAAAAATGTTTTTCAAATGTTGAAGATCTTGCAATCCATTGGTCAAAGTTTCTGTTGTTGTTGGTAAAACATATTGATATTTGCCTTACGCAATACTTACTTCCGCCCTTTTAGTGTAGTCTTAAATTAATGAATTATTTCAGTATTGGAGATAAGGGCTCCATCAGCAAGTAGGACAAGTAGGTTAAGATGGTATTATTGGTGTTATTGAGGAGTCTTAATAATGGGACAAGGTATCTTTATCAAATGAGTTTTAGCCCTCTTATGAGGAATACAAAAATGTAATTTTACTATATTTTAGCATACAAGAGAATAATCAAGGAATTAAGATCATGTGAAATTTATATTTGTTTTTCTGTGTTTCTTGGCCCATATATCTATGACATTCCAAATGTGAAATAGGTTTTCAGTCTTTTTGCAGGTTGGTAATATGTTTCTTTTTATGGACAAAAATGTCTGAAAAACCTCTCCTCCACAGTGATGACCGGCAATTATTTCAACCCCTGGTAGCTATATAAATAAAGTTCTTTTTAATAAATATATCCTTTTGTACTTAATTATAGCACTGCTACTAAACCACGCGAGTCAGCAGAAAATATCAACACAAAAAGAGATAGTTTGCCTGTACCCGTACCTGTTGTTACAGATTGCTACAAATCATTCGAAGAATTTTGCAAAAGAACCAAGCAATTAAAATTATCTGAACAGTGGCAAATTAGTTTCAAAGAATCATTTGTTCACATTGAGTTGCCTTAAATAGATATATATGTTGACACTTTGCTAAAATTTACAATAAGAGTATATGCATGGTTTATTCCGTCTTACCACCTAATCTACAGTAACCATAACCATTCCTTAAAACATATATCATTGTCAAATTTAATCCAAGATATTTCTACATATAATGTATGTGTTGGTATAGTTGATGATCAAGCCAAAAAATATCTAACCAGACATTCTATTCCGAAACGATTTAATCCTGTTTAAAATAATAACACTAATCAAACTGATTATTACAGATCTGTTAACTGTTTATTAATGGTTTATTAACTGTAGCAAACATGGTAAAGTGGCATTATCACAATCCGAAAAAAACATTAAAAGGAAAAAATCTAATGCACCCATATCCTTACCTTTACCTGAACGTTTGAAGCTTACCATTCAAAATTACAGAATTGAAAACAAAGAATTAAAAATAAGGATTCAACAACTGCAAGAAGAAATATCTCAGTCCTCTATAAACATTAGTGACAATTTGAGTAACGACTTAGTAACGATAATGTCAAATGATGATTCCAGTAAAATTTCTCCCACTATGAAGTTTTTCTGGGATGAACAACAAAAATATCTTTCGTCATCCTCAACTGGTGTCAGGTACCATCCAATGGTTATTCGATATTGTTTGTCACTTGCTTCCAAATTGGCAACAGTATATGACGATATTAGATATGATGAACAAAAAGGTACTGAATTCTTGATACTTCCTAGTCGTCGTCGCCTTCGCGATTACCAAAATTATATAAAACCAGTGTGTGGATTTAATAAAAATATCATAGATCAACTCAAACATAAAAGTCAAAGATTTCTTTGAGCCTGAAAATTTTGTTGTCATACTGTTAGATGAGATGAAGATCCAAGAAAATCTCGTCTGGGACAAGCATACAGGTGAGCTCATTGGCTATGTTGATCTTGGGGATATTGATTTGAATTATGCGACTCTTCAGAAAGCAGTCGATATTGCGACTCATGTTCGAGTGTTTATGTTACGTAGTATTGTCAATTCTTTTAAATTCAGTCTAGGAAATTTTGCAACATCTGGTGCTAGTGCTCTTCAAATGTTTCCTCTATTTTGGAAAGCTGTTAGTATTTGTGAACTGAACAAATTGAAAGTAATTGCTGGTGCATCTTTAAATCGTAAAATGTTTAGAACGAATTTTGATTTAACACTAGAAGATGATATAAATCCTGATGTTGATGTTATTTATCGAACAGACAACTTGTTTAGCGATGAAAAACGTTTTTATATATTTCATTTCTGATCCACCGCATTTGATAAAAACAGTTCGTAACGCTTATCCAACTGCTTATCCAACTCTGGCAATCACACATTTATAAAAAACATTATAAATGGCAGTAAGGCTGCTTCAGTTAGCATTTGATATTGAAGAAAAGTCGGCTAAGCAAAGGTACGCGTGTTTTTGTTTCAAAAATAAGGTCTTACCTTCAGGTAAAATTTGTTTTGATTGCAGTCTGGCCGCACATAATGGAGATCGCAAAATTGTAAAATATGCCGCCAGACTCGACCTAATTTTGTAGCGATTACCAAAATTTTAGTTATCTCCATAATATGGCGCTATTACCGTTCAGGAATGTTTTTCCTTCAAAATAGTGTAAAAACTTCGTCGGGGGTTAAACTTACATATGTACATCCAGAACTTCACTTGATGTGTATGTTTCTGCTTGTTTCAACATCTACTGCTGGTTCACTGCTGGTTCTGCGCGAGACTGTCGGTTCACTGCTGGTTCACTGCTGGTTCCGGATGAAACTGGTGGTTCACTGTTTTAGTGACTACGATCACAAAGACATTTCAGTGCTTATATAAATCGTGAAAAAGTTGTGTATTTTAAAATAAAAGCCAATCACATTCAAAAGATTTAAATGTAGCCAATTATATTGTATTCCTAAAGGTATTATTTAGAAAGGTGTCGTCATGCACTATCACTTACGCACTAATTAATGTTCAAATATTCCAGTGGACAATAACTTGTTTAAAATCAGCCGTAAGTACGCTAGAATAACCTCGATGAAGTTTTTCTAACATTTTTACTACGGACTTTGAACAGAGTTTTGGCCCACTGAGTTTTTTTATAATTTAACTTAATGATTAAACTTTTCGTTAACGTCCAAAATGATAATTACGATACTAGCTACTAAATATAGTATTCAGCGCTGTCTAATTCTACTTGCAGGGATAGAAAGCGTTTATGACCAGTGGTTATAAGCCAAGATCTATATTACCCAGGTTTTCTGTTGTCAGAAAAGTTTATCTTTTCCAGTTCTCCTTTTTAGAAAATATTTTGAGTCAGTAAGAAAGGAGCAAACTCTGATGGTGGTATCTCAATAAACAAGAATTTTCCGATTTAAATAAATTTGAGAACAGCAGCATCTCTTGGCAACCTCGTTTCCAGGTCTTATTCTCTCTTCGACATTGCGCTATAAGATCGCAATGATTTTATGTGGTATTTGCTTGTTTCTATGTTCAACTTCCAGCATAAGCCCATATATATTGTTAGTTTCATTTTTATTAACATTTACTTAATCAAAAATATTTTATACTTGGATCTTGTTCATGGATAGTACAAATTTTATTCAGTTGTTGTTTATAGAAAAAATATACTACAGACATGTAACGTCTGTACAAGTCCATTATATTTTAATTTGTTTTGGTCCTGATTTGCACGTCCGTTGGACGTCTTATTTATAACACGGAAGGACGGACCTAATGGCGACGTCCAGTAGACGCCTTCAAGACGATGTACGCCCACTGGCATGCGGAAATTTCAACATTCCCATTATTATGGAAATATCAAATTTCCACGCATTTCTATACATGCGAAAATATCAACTTTCCATTAGTGTGGAAATTTCAAATTTCTACGCATTTCCATAGATGCGGAAAGTCCAACTTTCCTCACATTTCCACATGTGAGGAAATTTGAACTTTCCACAAAATAAAAAATAAGGAAAGTTAAGATTTCATGTAGTAAGGCCAGCATGCAATAGCTCTGGATTCCCTACAGATATTCAAAGCACGATAAACGCGCTCACTGATAAGAGAGATTGGAACTCAAACCGGAGTTTTTGACAACAAGATTGATAAAAACAATCAGCGACATATAATTTGGAGAGAATTGAAAAATGTTCAGGAAAATAATTCTGAAAATCGATAACAGGAATACCATCATGGCTAGTGGCCTTTAATAGGTCAATATCTAACAATCGCAGCAATAATCTTTTTAGAAGTAATATCGAACTTATCTAGATGAGTTTGTGCTAAGCGGAAAGTCAGGCAGATGATGTCCAGAATCATCAAGAGTGGAGTTATTGCTAAACAGCTTCGCATAAATCTCAGCTTCCAATATGCCTTTGTTAGCAAAGTTATTGTAGATGCGCAAGAAATCACGATAGACAATCTTTTGAGGTGCCAGTCTGTTATAAACCATGTTCTTACAATTAGATTTGGCATCTTGAATTACATTTTTACAGCTGTTTCTAGCAGAAGCAATAATACGTTTATTCTCATCAGAATTAGACCATTGAAGAAGATGAAAGTCGTTGTTCCTATGAGCAATAGCTGCAGCACAGGCAAGAGAGAATCATGGTTAAGAATGTTGTTTTACTTGAAGCTTACAAGATGGAACAAAGGCATCTATACCAGCTTGTAGGCAAGACAGGATCTCCTTATCACAATCGTCAGCTTGCTGATCAAAGATAGCTTCCTAAGGAACATAATGAAGAAAGTTACGGTAGCTCTCCCAGTGAAAACTGGTAATGGTTCGGTCCAATGGTGATTGGTGAAAAGCCTTACAACTAATGGTCAGACTTTGACAAGAAACCTTGTAACCATTTGGGTTAGAAAATAGAAAAAGGTCGAGTAGAGAGGGCAATTGATCATCACGATCAATAGAGCAGATATGAATATCGACAAGTTGACTTAATGTTTGGGACAAAGAGAAATTATAAACATCAGTACCAGAAACGTTCGTACTACAAAATGTGTCAACCAATCAGAAAGATCAGCGTTGAAGTCTCCAAAGACGATGCAATAAGGGTGTACTATCAATACTGCTGGATACAGAATCAATAACGCTGCAATACTGGTATGGAGGAGAGCGATACGGTAACAAAATAGCTGTCAGAGTAGAGAAGTAAGACACGATAGCACATAAAAGATTCCTTAGAATCTTCGAAAGAAGTTTACGAGCAATTGGTAAGTTATAACGCACATACAGACTAAGATGATTCATATATACAGGAGAGTCTTTACGATTTATAGGAAGATACCCATCAATCACAAAATCATCACTACTGATAGATGGATTTAGGTTGGTTTCATAATATGTATCCTAGGAGGGATGAGCTGGAAAAGATTCTATGTTTGGGTGACGATTTGGAAACTGGTATAGATTTACTAATAGCTGGCATAATGTTATATGAGAAAAAGAAGGAAATTGAAGCATAATGCAGACTAGATAACACAAAAAGGATTTAAACTGGTTCCCATTGATAGTTAGATAAGAACTAAATTTCATATACGAGAGCTAAATTGTGGTCTCGGAGTCGACCCACTGATGTAGATGTAGGGACACTCATTCAAGCGCGCAGACTTGGCATTACAACTACTCCAGTATTATGCGATTGATAATAGAGCAATCGCTCTAAGGAGCTAACAAATAGACTCCTAGCTACCAGTTGGCTATGCAGCTATCTCATAATTAACTATCTCATCGCCCTAAATCAGTAATGTCTCTACATTTACATGGGGTTTTAAATCTTTCTCGCAGTACATCCTGAGCTTTACTAGAACTTGAATCCTTTGTCCAATATGTTTTTCCACGTCAGCCAACTGGATTTGAGTTCTCCCAGCTCCTTGAGAATTGCACATTTATTTGCGATTTCAATTCGAATATCTGACATATTGTAACTGTTCGTTGACTTTTTTTTCATTGTTTTATGAAAAGATCTATTTAAGAGACTTGACATCATAGAGAGATTATAATTATCTATCTTTTCAGTCTCAAATGATAAAATAGTCATCTTTTGAGAAATGTCCCTGTGAAGTTACATCTACAAGTCAATTTGTAGAAATTTTAAATTTTAGCGTTTTAAGTTATGAGTTATGAGTCACGAAGTTTAATTATTGTGAATTTGAATATCGTAATTAAGCAAACTGCGATCGTAAAATCGAAAAACATTCAAATGTCTACTTAGTTTAAGAAAGTGATTTGGCGAAAGCAACACCACTTTATGCCTGAATATCACGTAATAAATTGTAATACTTCTAAAATGGGTCAACTATTGTGACTTTAGCATATTCAAAATTATTTAAAGCTGGACTGGTGACACACAGGTGTCAATATTTCTGAAAGTTTTGAACTTGAAAATTATTTTTCTATTATTCCGAACATAATTGGAAACCCTTGATTGTATCTCTTTCGCCAATTGTCGAAGTAAGCATTATTGATTGGATAAAATCCGGCGCGTGCTCAAATTTGGACATTTCTTTTCACAAATTATTCAATTTCCGCGCCAGAAGTGAGGGAATGTTTGAAACCGACCTCTGTCTATCTATCTATTCGGGCGTTCGTCCGCTTTTTGGAATGCGCCTATAACTATTTATACGCCCATTGGTAACGTGATGAAAGTAACGTTTCTGGATTATGGTTTGTGGTTATGACTATTGTTTAATTTTTTTGGTTTAAGGTTATGGTTTCTGGTGGATATGGTTATAATTTTTGCATGGTTATGGTTTTTGCATGGTTATGGTTTTTGCATGGTTATGGTTTTTGTATGGTCAGGTTAATGGCTCAGGTTAGGGTATGATAATGGTATGGGTATGGATATTATTTATGGATATTAATTATGGATTAGTTTATGGTTTTGGTTTATTGTTTGTGGTTATTGTTTGTGATTGTTGCTTATAGTTATGGTTTATGATAATGGTTTATGGTTATGGATCATTGTCATAGTTTATGGTCATGGTTTATGGTGACAGTTTGTGGGTTATGGATTATGGTTACTGTTTATGGTTTAAGGGTTTGATTTATGCTTGTGGCTACGATTATCATAATGCTTATCGTTTTGGTATGGTTATGGTTTATGCTAATGGTTATGGTGTGGCAATGGATATTGTTTATGGTTTATGCTAATGGTTATGGATATGGTTATGGTTATGGTTATGGTTATGATTATATTTATGGTTTATAGTTTATGGTTTAGGGTTTATGGTTATGATTATGGTTTACGGTATTGTTTATGGTTATGGTTATGGTTTATGGCTATGGTTTATGGTTTATAGTCATGGTTTATGACTATCGTTTATGGTTTATGGTTTATAGCTATGGTCATGTTTATGGTCATGGTTAATGGCCATGGTTAATGGTCATGGTTAATGGTCATGGTTAATGGTCATGGTTAATGGTCATGGTTAATGGCCATGGTTAATGGCCATTGTTAATGGTCATGGTTTATGGTCAAGGTTTATGGTTATAGTTTATGGGTTATGAAGTATCGATTATGGTTATTATTTATGGTTTTGATTTATGGTTGTTGTTATGGTTATTATAATAGTTATGGTTATAGTTTTGGTATGGTTATGGTTATGGTATGATTGTGGTATGGTTATGGTGTGGCTATGGTTATGGATATTGTTTTATGGTTTATAGTTACGGTTTGTGAATAAGGTTTATGGTTACAGTTATGGTTTATAGTCGTGGTTATAGTTTTTGGTTATGGATTTATGGTTGTGGTCATGGTTTATGTTTACGGTTACAGTTACACTTTATAGATTATGGTTTATGAGTATGGTTTGTGGTTGTGGTTATGGTTATCATAATGGTTATGGTTATAGTTTTGGTATGGTTATGGTTTTGATATGGTTATGGTATAATTCCGGTATGGTTATGGTATGACTATGGTTATTATTTATGGATATAGTTTATGTTTATGATTTATGATTTTTGGTTATGGTTTATGGTTGTGGTTTATGGTTATGCTTTATAGTTATGTTTCATGGTTATGATACATTGTTATGGTGGCAAGTTGAGACTATTTATCTAAATAAGTAAACTAATCATGACTAATTAGTAATTCCGCACAAATTCTTCGGCCCGCATGGGCAATTAATTAAGTCATTACCACCAGCATTTTATCAGTTCTAATTCTAAAAACTACAGATAAGCAAAACGTTGGCTCTCATGATGGAAATTGTTAAAGCCTTCAGGCTTCTTGTTAAGCTTAATTTTGTGTTGCCACCCGGACAAATTAGTTACTTGAAGTTTGCTACTACAGTAGTTTCTCTATTTATTGTTTTAGTCACTGCAAGGTCAGTAAACTTATGATAAACGATTGTCTTTGAGTATTTCCTTACGACAGAGCATCATCTTTTTAATGTTAGATGTAAATAAATATATTTTTTTTCAAATGTTAGTCACGTATTGAGGACCTATATTCTTTGCTGACAGTTTTTCTTCCTTTCGCAATTTCTAATTTTTTTCTTTTTCTTTTTCTTTTTCTTTTTTATCAACCACATTTAATTTAAACTGTGCATCCACCGTACGAGATTTTCAGTGGAACGCCCAAACTAAATTTTCATTGGTTATTAGAATTTTTATTACAATAGATATTTTTGCTTGTGTTGATATACACAATTGAAATGTTCCGAGGTGTCTGTGGGACAGCGAAATGCTTAAAAGGCTCTTTTTCTTATACATGGAGTTCTAAATGACACTGAAAACCAAAACACATTCAAATTTATTAATTAACCACCAGAATCACCAGTCACTCGTTTCGTAAATAAAATATCTAGAACATTAAAATAGAGAAATTTGCATTTAGTGTATATCTTACGTCTCCTAATTTGTAATTTCGAATTATATTTGTAACTCGTTATTTAAATTCGTTAGCAAGACTGGTAACTCGTATTTCGTCATTTCAAAAGAAAGAAAGAAAAAAAAGTCCTTAATTTCATATTTAAAAATTGCATAATCCCAAATGGTCGCTTGGGTACACGCGTTCAACTCGGGGTATTGAACTCGCAACTCGCACTTTAAAAGCAACTTGTGAAATTGATTTACCAACTCGTGGAATTGATGTGCCAACTCACGGAATTAAAGTCGCGTAAACACATGTTTAATTTTAATCCCAAAACATTTTTTTGTAATGAAAGAAACAAATCCTGAAAGTTTTACACCAAACTGAGACCTATAAGTGCCAAAATAAACAAAATAAAAATCTTACCACTGCTTTTCCTTTGCTAGAACTTCCCCGATTTCAGTCATTTTCGAATGCCGTATGCACATATGCAGCCATAATCATAACATATCGGCATGGTAACACACAATAAATGACACTATCCATACAAAGAAGGACCTGGACTACGGTATGGGGCAGGGAGCGCTATAATTCCTGGATGAGGAAGCAGCGCATATCTCTTTTTACCCTATGTGATATAAAATATTAGTGTTTTGTTCTTGGCGGAGATGTTCAAAATAAAAAACGAATCATCGGAATTTATTTATTGGTATTTCCCAATTGGAACTAATATAGGTGTATAAACTTATATATTTACAATCTACAACGAATTATCTTCGAAAATAGGCGTCTAATACGTTTGATGGTTACGTATTACGTTTGTTTTTAAAATTTTAAAAATATAAGTGATTTTAAAGAGCTCCAAAAAATAGAGGGAGTGCGAGAAGTTTGTAGTTTGTTAGCTGTGCTCCAGACCTCTCCCAACTCTAAGGTTTATCTATATTAAATTATCTAACTTTTGAGCAAAAATCCAGATTGATCCACTTTGAAAATTGAATGTCAAACTTGTTGATTCGAATCCTTTTCAATCATGTTGGTGCTGACGTTAGATTTTTAAGTAAATCTTTAACAATAAGTCTGCTACATGTTTAAATTTAACTATTGGGTCATGTGTTGGCAGGGTAATAAAAGACACATTCAAAATCAAAACAAGGAACACAAAAACAAGTGTAAACAAAAACGGATATTGTGTCAGCGATGAAATTATTCGTTCGTTCTTCTTGGAAAACTTACTATAATCCTCCAAATCATCGATAATATCAAACTTCAATCTATAAAGTCTAGTTTGGAAAAGAATAAAGTCGGCCTATTGATCATAATCGTCAAAAAACAACCCAATTCCGCACAGTTTTATCGTTGTTTTCATCAGATTTACCGCGTTACAAAGTTTGATATCTAAGAAGCCACGGTTACTGTAAACCATGAAATCACCCAAAGCCAGCCAAAATCGGCCAAAATCACCAAGATTCATCCAAAATCACCCAGAGCCAACCAAAGTCACCCAAAGTCACCTAAAATCAACTAAATTCCAAATATAATGAAAGAACAATTGAATTTAAGTAAAACATATGTAGCTAGCTAGTTTATACTGTTTTTAGCGCAGGATAAAAAAACTTGCCTCGAGGGGCATACTACTATAGCCTAGACCACTCAGAGGTCGATATTGCTTAGCCTATGTTACAAGCTAAAATCTATGTCGTAGGCTAATATTTCTTAGACTATAACGCTCGATTGTTTCTAGAATATTGCAGTAGAATCATGTAATCTGGAAAAGCTTGATGGCGGTCTTTGAGTAAGTCTAATATTCCTCCGATTTTGGGACATATTCCCGATTACATGCAGGCACTCAGTTCCAAGCCTGTAATGCGGGATTTACACTCGGGGAATTGGGGAAGTTTATATAGGGACTTACGAGAAAAATAATTAAAAAGAACAATAGTCAAGTATTTGATGGTACATTTTAGATTTTTTTTTCAAGTAAAGTTGCTAAATCGAATTAAATGACAATTGGCTTATATATCTACGGGTAGATTCTATTTAATTATTTTTTGGGGGAAGGGATATTATAAGAGATTTACGATAAAATATTCCGACAACATATTTCTGTTTATAAGGTCTATAAACCCAAGCATTTGGAATGGAAATCCGTACCTCGTACTTGACGGAGTACTTTCAAAAAGTCAAGAAGTCCTTGGTACAAGGTAGTAGTAATACTCCGCAAGCATCGAATATTTTATAGTTGTAAATACATCGCAATTTTGTAACTCGAAGCTTAGTGCATACCAAGTAAATTCAGAGTTTTAATGGTTTATTTTACTGAAAATCGATGGTTTTATAAAGTTTGGTATTGTTTGATTTTGGGTGACTTTGGGTGATTTTGGGTGGCTATGGGTGATTATATTGTTGCATTGTTGAATTTAAATGTACAAAATTGAATATTTTAAAAATCGTAATATTTACAGGTAAAGATTAGCATAGGGTAGTGAACAATTCACTCAATGCTTGAGATGATTTCCCTACTTTTGCGTCTTCTGAAAGTGACGATTCTAATTTAGATGAAGAGACAGTATGACCGCCTTGTATACACATATAGAAGCGAAGCCAATCTTCCGTCTTATCCACAATGTGATCAGAGAATAATTTTACTTTCGCTTTTCAGCTTTTCAGAAATCATTTCTGCAAGGCGAGCATAGAACCTTCGACACTCGTGACCCATGCCTCCATATGAAAACATGAAGAGTGGTGTGAAATTTCCGTACTCGACTTGCATTACACGTTCGTTATATGCTCTTTGCTTTTCTTTTTCATTGATGTCATATGCTTTAGGAAGTTCTTGGTTTACATATCTCTTGGCGATTGGGTTTAAAGTCCTCACATCACAAAATGCCGTTTGACCATTCAATCTTGCCTCTGCAGATGCATTGACAGAGCGTTCCGTTAAAGATTTACCAGTTAACTGCTAGAGGCGTGGCTCAACGGAAACATCATGACACACCTCTTTTGGTAAGCTGGCTGTTATATTGCGAATTTGATTGTGAAGAAGTGTAATGATCCTTTCTTGCAGAATAAGGCGTGTTCAAGGTTAAATTTAGTGCCGCATTCATAGTTTTCAGGTAAACGTGATAGTTCCCAACCATATCTAATGCGAATGAGATCTCAAAAATTTTGCTTATTCATTACATATCCTTCGTCTTTTAAAGTTAAAGTCGTCAACCATATAGAAGCTCCAGCTTCACGAGTTATTTCGTTTATGCACTCTTGCATAGGGGGACATTTTTGTTTTCAATTATTGAAGAATCTTGTCGTTTCGCTGGGCTTTAGAAACTTTTATCTTTTATCTTGATATCTTAATCCGTTTCGTATTTTATGCTTTGGTTACCAAAGATTCTCAGTGATCAATAAGGAATTTTCATATTCTAATTTTAATAAATCTGAGAAGATAGGTATTCCTAATCCTCCATACTTTGTTGGTAGAGAGATTAATTTTCGTTCTAATTAGTTTATCATCACCATTGGTGATCGATGGTATGAACTCAATTAATATGATATTAATTCTACATATTACATTAGAAGATCCTTGTCAAACCATGCCAACAAACTTGGAATATGACCGGAATGTCCATCTTCTCTCCAGCTGCCATTTATTTATCTTCTCTTTGACCTTTATCCCCTTTATCAAAGATAACAATGTTAGACTGCAATTATATAAATTTTGGTTCTATCCTGCGTTTTCATAAGAAATGTCAACATTTTATGAAATTTTATAAAAAATTGCAAAATGTAGCTTTTTTATTTAAAACTTAGTTCTGTCTCGCGTTTTCATAAGAAATTGTAAAATGTTTCGAAATCACGCTTTTGCGTAAAAAATGATAAAAAGTAGAAATTTTGGACCTATCCCGCGTTTTCATAAGAAACATAAAAATATCAGTGATTTTAAAGATTTCATAAAGAAAATGCATTTTTCGCAAACATTTAATTTCATTTCGTGGATCGGAGAGAATTTATTTATTTTTATATATTTATATAAAAGAAGACAAAGAACGCTAGCTACTAGCCATATTTTATCTAAAATAAATATCTTATCTATCTATCCATCTTATCTCTACATACATCGGTGTGCATGGTAATAAAAATTCACAAACACAACATAAAAAGTAAACACCTACCTACCTACGTACAATCTCGGAAAATAATACTGTAGACAAAGTAAAATTTTAGCAAATAGTCGGAATTTAAACTTAGAGAAAAAGCCTATAATTTTGATTAGCAAGACAAATGGCACGAAAATTTTATTTTGTTCCAAAAGCCTGGGTACTAGGCTGCTGGGAACAACGGAATTTTTCCAGTTTCCTTCCTAAGTCTTTTAAGTCTACTCGATAAATAAATCACTGAGATAAATCTCTAGGGACTTCTAGTGGTCATTTTCCGCATTTGCGTTTTGCTTGTGGTGTGTATTGCTTGCCAAAAATTGTAAAATGTCTAATATTTTATTTCCGGGATTGTAAGTAAAATAAATTATTTTGTCTCAGCTATTTAGAGCCCAAACCCCAGCCCTACGATATATAGACCTTTACTTTATTTTTTGTTCAAAATGTATACAAGAATTCGGAATTTAATCGAATTTGTTCCAAGAGCCTTGGTACTAGGCTGCTAGGAGCAACATAGTTTTTTCCAGTTTGCAAAGGTCCTAAAATTTTAATTCTTAAGTCTGTCTTAGGGACCATCTCAAAATTTCGCCCCAAAACCAACTTTCTTGTTAGGCTTAAATCAACTAAAATTCAACAAAAATGAATCTGTGCAGAAGTGTGTTAGGTCAATGAACTTTCAATGGATTGGTTTCTTCGGTACGAAGAAACCAATCTATTGCAAGATCATTGACAGAGTACTCTCCTTTGTAGATTTTATTTTTGAGATGGTCCCTATGACCAGGTCTTTCTTTTTGGCTTTGATATTTTCGTAATGCTTGCAGAACTTGATTCAAACTCTTAGGAGTGATCTTCAAATTAAAAATATACATAGGTGACTGTCTCAATAATAAAATTTACAAAAAAGAGTACTGATCCAACGAAGTTGTAATGAATTGACAACCTCGTTCCCAAGGCTTCTTGCCTTTTTTCTTGTTCTTTTTTCAAAGAACGTTGTTCTGACGTTATTTTGCTGACTTTGAACAGGTTTTTGCCGGCTGGGAAGTTTGTTTTTTAAAGGCACCAGAAATGTTGCTTTTCAAACCAAACTTTGAGTTGATCCCTAAGAGTATAAGACATTACTTCCCAGTGAGCAAAAACTTGTTCAAAGTCCGCAGTAAAGATGGTAGAACAACGTTATCAACCCGTCTTTATTGTAGACTTTGAACAATAATTGCCCACTGAATAGTTGATCAGATAGAGAGATAATATTTCTGCCTTATTTTTTAAAAAGCTCACAATGAATTCGAAAACATTATTTGACCTCGTGAGAATTCATGTGAAATTTTGCCGAAAACTTAAAACGAAACACAGCGTGGAACCCTACCAGATACGGACTCGTATATATTCCCACGAAAAGTTGCAATAACAAGTAAATTTCTCATCATTGTTTAATAAGATTTCCATTCGTAATTTTTTCATCTTGTTCCCACGTATTTTACAGAAAGTAATAGCCAAAATATTGATTAACAAAAGGTAAAAAATTATTTTTATCTTTTTGGGAATATTTCTTTTTTCTATAGTCCAGAGAAAAGAATTGTCACTTGTCAATTTCACATAGATTTTGACATTTTGACCAAAATAAGGTGATTATGTACCTTTAATCAGAAAGGCTAAGGTCCAATCTTTGTCATGCTTGTGACGTGTTTTTGTCAAGTTATTCAAACTGCGCAGGACATGTCGCCATCTTTCGCCGCTTTTTCTCATTTCACAATGTATGATTTAATTCTGCTATATCAATTATCTTGATAGACCTTTTCATAAAACAACAAAAACGCGTCGTTCGTTGTACTTTCCGTCACTGCACAAAAATGAAGTTATTGCATTGTAACAAGTTCTACTTTGAACAACAACGCCTCGTTTTCATTGTTTTATGAAAAGGAATATCGTGTCTCGCTCTTGTTACCTTCTCCAAGAATATTGTTAGTAGGCTGTAAAGATGTTGTCAAAAAGCTATTTTTGCAGATCAAGGTGATGTTCAGGGTGGTCATGCAGTTCTGAACTAAAATCATGTGAAATATGGCCGTTAGTTAGTCTTTTTCGACGACGAATAATTCCAGGAAAAGCCGACTTTAGCGAAGGATATTTTCGATATGTTCACAGGGCTCATTGCTTCTCTGTTTCAAAACAGAGACAACTTACCAAAACAGACATTTTTTTATCAAAGTAAAGCCATCACAGCAGTTGTTAAAAAACTACTGCAAGTATTTAAGATTGTTGTTTTTATTTTT
>JAULBZ010000485.1:0-30425 GCA_032360805.1 Neoturris breviconis
AGGTGTAAATTTATTAACAGTTATAACATTTTTCTTTGAACAGCTTTGATTGTTTGATACACTTACAGAATGACTCACTCATACATTGAGTCAACAACATCCCGATGGGCAAAAACTTGTTCAAAGTCCGCAGAAAAAACGCTAAAATGACGTCGCTCTAGCGCCTTCACAGCACGGGTGGCTTTGAAAAAGTTTTTGCCTGTTGGGATCATACACAGTGTTTGAAATATGAGCAAAAATCACTGTGGAGGTGTAATTTTTTTGACATAACTACAAGCTTGAATGCCTCAAGATATAAAACGACGTCGCTCTAGCGCTTTTACAATACGGGTGACTTTGAAATAGTTTTTGCCTGCTGGGATCATGCAGTGTTTAAAACATGAACAAGCTGCAATGCCTGAAGCTATGCTTAAAAACACGATGATTATTTGGTACTATTTCTAGCAATGAGCACTGGGTCAGCTTAACTTCTGATTATCTTAAAAGAGAGCGGCAAAAACTACTTAATATAAAGGGTAATATATACGCCGGGCTACTACCGAACATCAACCGAGTAGAAATGTTTTTTGAGAATGTTTCAGCCTCAAAGCTTGAACTATACTCAAAACACCCGTCCACAGATGACACCCGGCAGTTATATTTCAGCCGGCAAAAACCTGCTTAAAGTCAGCAAAATAACGTTAGAATAACGTTCACAGAACGTTGTTCTGATGTTATTTTGCTGACTTTGAACAGGTTTTTGCCGGCTGGGATATTCAAGGCTTGAATATCAATATCTACTAATTCACGAAGTCAAGTAGTAAATTTTTTTAATATTTCTATTTTTCTTTCGTCATCGTGGTTACACTTTCTCTAGTAAAAATTTACAAGGACTATTATCATCATATATACAATTACCTACAGTGACAAAGAGTAATAAAAGCTTTGAAAAATAATTTGTGATAACTTAGTTACCAACCCCCTAAACCCAACAGGCACTTTAAGACTGATAAGTTTCTCATGCAGGGAAAGCCAATTCCCAGTGGACAAAAACTTGTTCAAAGTCAACAGTAAAACGCTAGAACAACTAACGTTGTTCTAGCGTCTGTACTGCGAACTTTGAACAGGTTCTTACACACTGGGCAGAGCCAATATATCCCTATACCGACGCACGCCGTCTCCGGTTTAATACGAACGGAACAAGTAGATTTTCGAAAATTACAATTCAATACATGGGTAAATGCGGCCGAACTATATTCCAAAAACTATATTTCGGACACATTTTTTAGATACCTTGAAGAGAGATAAGGTCTAGCTTACACTAAGATTAGATAAGACTCTAAAAATAAGCTTGCCTTATCACCAACATTAAATCAGTAAAAATAGACAGGCGATTGAAGCGAATCGTAAGCCCTGCTTACACTTGCAAAAAATAAACAACAGTGTGTATAGCACAGCTTACACTTGAAAAAATGGATAAAACACAAAAAAATCGTCCATAACACTAAATATAGACAAAAAAGGAAAAATAATCTTCCTCTCTACAAAATTAATATCTATAAATTTTTTTGGGGTTTATTTACAAGACATATTTTAAACAACACAACAATTCAACTATTGTGGAGACTGGTCGAAATAAGAAAAAATAATCACTAAGGAGGGATATTTTTGCTTAAAAACTCCTCCTCCACAGCGATTATTTATGGATGGCTACTTGTTTTAAAGAACTGAATTCCGGAACATATTTGCTTTGTTCCAGAACATTTTATTCGCAAGTTAAAATTGAGAAAGTCAAGTAATCAAACGGATTTTCTTAAATATCAGAAAGAACACAATTCAAAAATTTCCAGGACATATAATAATAAAACGTCCCCGAACATTTTTATCACAAGTGGCCATATATATGCACTTATTTCCTCCACTGAAGGTTGGAGTTAAAAAAACTAGAGAAATTCGCAACTCGAAATTTATCTTATTCATACAGAATGTAAGACTCTAATCGGCTTACCGGCAACACCCACCAGAAAATATAACCCACGTTACCATATCTCTGGAGGTCATCTCTGGGGGAGATTGGGAACGAAAATTACATAATATATCGGTATAGAACATCGCGAAAAAGCCTCCCACACAAATATGGTCCGTTTACCTCCGTATTAACTATACACAGTTCGAATACGGAGAAATACGGGACCGTATACGGTAGGCTTTTACACTGTGGAAACCCAGTGGGCTAAAACTTGTTTGAAGTCCTTCTGACATTGAACACGTTTTTGCCTATTGGAAAGACTTTTTACCTAGCCAGCAAAAACCTGTTCAAAGTCAGCAAAATAACGTTAAAACAACGTCATGTGAGCGTTGTTCTAACGTTGTGTTGCTGACTTTGAACAGGTTTTTGCCGGCTAAGTAATTTTTTTTCAGATTTCATACTCAAGAAATTTGAAATTAATTATATATAGAAAACTTAATGAACTGGTTGCAAAATCTGGTTAACGCAAGGTTTAACCTGGTTTAAACAATGAACCGCTGGGCAAACGATTATACTTTTAAAATATGTTTAATACAAAAGAACACGTTCTCACATGTGTGCTAACAATAAAAACTTTCGACATTTTTTCTTTATTTACATTTTCCCATAAAGGAACGAACCGGATTGGACGATTAAACATAAAACGTCGCAAACTTTTGAAATGCATTAAAATGAAATTTTTTGATTTCTCTGAGGAGATAACTTGCAACTAAGCAATTTTTTTTCCCTTTTATATTTTTACTTTTAAAATAATCGTTGGTTCATTAAATCGTTCTCATAAACAACTAAATAACTATGTCACATAGTTGGACAATTGAAAAATAATTATTTTAATTAAAAATTTCAAAAAAAAATAAAAAATAATAATCTATTTTTATAACTGCTCCGTTAATAAATTCAAGTTCGTTGATGGTGACGTCATCATATTAAAAGGAGATTTTCTCGGTAAATAAGAATCGGAATTTTCCGATAATACATCGTCTATTTTTCTTTTTCGTTGATTTACATTGTTAATATTATTATTATTATTTTTATCTGAAACAAATTTATCGGTTGACTTTTCAGTAGATTTCTTTTTGTTGTTGTTACTT
Source organism: Neoturris breviconis (assembly GCA_032360805.1). Classification (NCBI taxonomy): domain Eukaryota; kingdom Metazoa; phylum Cnidaria; class Hydrozoa; order Anthoathecata; family Pandeidae; genus Neoturris; species Neoturris breviconis. The sequence continues at coordinate 3,100 of JAULBZ010000485.1, forward strand.
GATTGTGTGACTAGCAATAATGACAAGGATGGATTGAATTTGATAGCAAGTATTATAGCGGCCTGAATTGATAGAACACGTTGTTGTTTCTTCAGACCATCAAATAAGTCCCAATACACACTATGCTCCCATAGATGTTTCTTTACACATACTTTACTTTTGTAGCTTTTGCCTAAGTAAATAATAGCAATGGTCAGAACAAGAGTACATATCAATGTGGAGGTTTTTTTATAGCAATACTTCAGGCTCTGTAGCTTGAAGCTATACTTAAAATTAATTCAAACGCTACATTTAGAGTTTTTTATTAGTCGAGCTGAAGATTGGTGTTAGTCAGTCAAGGATTGAAATAACTGCCGGTCATCACTGTGGAGGAGAGATTTTTCAGAATATTTTCAGCCAAATTGTCTAAAAATATTCTGAAAAATATCTCCTTCACAGTGATAACCGGCAGTTATTTCAAGCCATGTCAGTCACTGATCTTGTTAAGAAATAAGCCTCACGAATAAAAGGTAAAACATAAACAGAACTTAGGCAACAAACTGAATAGCTGTAGGGGTTGTCTGACAATATTAGCCACAATCCTGTTAAGATAAACCCCCTGAAAACTATGCAAAAATATATAAATCCCCTCATGAAATGAGAACTGTAGGGGGTAAAGTAACAAGATCTGCTTGTTTTTATAGTTATATTATGAACATGTCAGTTTACGCATAAAAAAATGTTATATGACTCTTTCCATGGAAATTTTAATGAGTCGAGAAAGTAGAAGACGTTGCTGGTGTAATCGGAGCCTTGAGAAATGAATACATTGCTGGTGTAATCGGAGCCTTGACATCTTTGTAACGCAAGACCAAACTCGTAGTAATATTACACAATCTTAAAAAAATAAATAAAAATATATACATAAAAAAAAAATTATATAGCTAACATTTCGTGTAAATCCCAATAATTTTAAATTCACAAATGGGAATTGTAAAGAGGGTACTTTAAAAACATAGTTTTAATTTTATAAGATAGTTAGCACTTTAAATTATTGTAAAAAAAAAAGAAATCAAATGCTACTTTCATGAATCAAATTTTTCTTTGTAAATAGAGTGAGTAATTTCACCCTTAGGTGAAAGTAGCACCCAAGAGAAATATGTAATTTAAATACAGACAAAATAAAAGATAGAGTCATTAGATCAACAACAAGAAAAAAAAGTTTTCATGCAAATAAAAAAAAAATAAATAAAAAAAAAATATCAGAAAATGCATGTAAACGCTATAAAGGGTTCAGAAATTCTACAACTTCCAGGCCAAGGTATTTTTTTGACAAGTTGATAGATACCCGGTTGTGAAACGATATTTGTGACAAAATCTATCTTGCGCAAAAACATGCCGAACAAAATCGTTCCGAAAAATTGCTTGTGAGAAGTTATGTTTAGCCAGTTTCTTTTTTCACGCACTGTACAGTCAAGAAAAAAAAAATAAAAGCCAGAAACAAAAACAAATCAAATATAACATGGTACGATTTTGTTTTTGTTGAGTTGTCAAATTTTAGAACCTGAGGGTTGACTCAGCTTAAAAAAAATTATGTCGGAAACACTTGAACAAAAAGAAAAATAATTTGCAAACGATGTGTCAAGGTTTAAAGTGATGTTTGGGTACCACTATCCTGCGGTCTGCTTAAACATATATGAAAAAATACATCGTCACGAGAAATACTATTTCTATATATTTTTTTCGATGACATTGACAAGAAACAACACCATTTTAATTTAAAGTGCAATTGTTAAAAAATTTATAAACAAAAAACTATTTTGATTATATTTTACTACAGGAGGTAGGTCGTCTTAAACCAAAAGGGCAATCGCTTTTTACAAGTTCAGCCAGGAAAAAAGAACAACTTATAACATAAAAATAGACTGTATAGACTACCGAAAAGAAAATAAATATTGAGGAAAAATTCAACAAAACAAAGGTTTAGTAACATAACAAACTAAATTTAACTAAAACTAACAACGAACACGACTTACCACATATAACACAAGCCACAGCCTCTGCAGTTTCCAGTAAATCGTAATCTTGGAAGAGTTCTTTTACCCCTTCTAATTCTAAATTTCGTACCGAAGTACTTGTATCCGTAACACCTAAATTCGAATCTATCGATGAAGATGATTCCGTACGTACTTTCTGTGCCACTGGAACAGCTGGGAAGATTTCTCCCTCTAACATGGACTCCGTAGCTATCATTACCGATAATAATTTAATGTATAAACTTGAAGATATAAATATAACACGGGGTGGGTCTTTACACCAACACTTCAGACTATCGTGTGCAGAAATTTTTTTTTGCTTGCACGAGGGGAGAATTTTTTTTCTACACGAACAAAAAAAAAACAACAGAGAAATTCTACATCGTTGATTGGTCAGTAATTACAGCTGCGAACGAAAGAAATAAAATCTGATTGGCTAAAAATACTACGAGTCTTTGTAATGGATTACAATAATAAATGAATGAAATAATTTTTAAACCAATCAAAATCGATACCGACTTATTTGGCGCGGAATCTTTTAGTTGTGGTCGGTATAATATAAAGTCTCGTTCAGGCGAGACAGAAATAAATATCCCGAATTATTTTTTATAAGTTTTTATTTTATAACGTAAATCTTTTCAAGTCAATTTGAATACAGCACGATGTTTTGAGCTAACAAACCGTCATAAAAGATGATAAAATAGTCTCGAGAGTACAATACACGATGTCAAAGCTTAAAAAAAGCTTCATGAAAGAAATGAAAACATACTTTTTTGAACAGCTTAACCCGTTAAACCGAAAACTGTGAAATGGAACTTTAACCTCCCTCACACAGTTTCATCAACAAACACTCTCATTTTGACATAGCATGGAGTTTCATGTGGAATTCGTATATCAACGCCAAGCAAGTACAGCTTGGAAGTATAGAGACGTCAGAAATCTTTAGACACTCTAGAGCCACAGCATTGTTCGTTCACATGTCCAACGTAAAGATGTTGTGGGAATATCTCCTCAGTGATTTTTGCTCTTTAGAATTCTAAATGAAGCTATTACATCGGTCGAAAGCAACGTCACATACCAGGTGACGTCACTTTCAACCAACGGCTACATTTAGAATTTGTGCGAGCGAATTCGCCTTCCAGAGATGCAAACAACTTTTCTTATGTTAACAGAAAAATCGGTAGACCGTTAGACCGTTTAACACTAACTGTAAACATTCGCACAAGTTTAGATTCTGTAAACCAGGAATAAATAAGGAATAAAGCTTTCCACTGGTCCCTTTTAAGTCACGTTAGTTTCTTCCGGGTAAGAGCAAAGACATGATTTAAATTTTAAACGACAATTTATCACCATACTCGGCAATGAACTGAGACGATATTATACTGTTCAATGCATACGTATTATCTAGTGGACACGCAACGTCATACCAACGGCAAAAAATATCTCATTTTGACTTCGTGTGCCCACTGGGTACTTCATTGAAATAACATTTACACACTTATCTAGAAAGCGAGCGAGAGCGTCATAATTCACAACAACACTTAAGACTTTTTCTGCGAAATTACACTCCGATTGTAAAAAGCGATAACAGAAATGATACGAGAAGTACACGATTATGATGCAGCACCGGCGAATGATGTCATTAAAATCAGCCAGCACTCCACACGTCTTATCAACGTCGCGACGACAAAACGTTGATACGACGTCGCGTGCTCACTGAGATAGCATGCTGAATTCTCGATTTTTGTTTCGCACTTCTAGTATACAAATATCTCTGTGGAGAAGTGGTAGGCTCCGAAATCACTCCTCCACCACAGTGATCATTTGATCGTATATCGCAGAACTACAGACGGAGATACCTCGTATTGTGACAAGTGTTGGTCGAAATACCCAATCGACAAAAACCTGTTCAAAGTCAGCAAAATAACGGTAGATCAACGTTCACAGAATGTTGTTCTAACGCTATTTTGCTGACTTTGAACATATTTTTGCCGGCAGGGTAAGAGTAAATCACTATGTAGTCTTAAGCTATGCTTAAGAATCACTTCTTCATGGTGATTAGTCAGTTAGCTACTTCGACCAATGGTACTACTACTACCCAGTTGGTAAAAACTTGTTCAAAGTTCGCTGTAAAGACGCTAGAACAGTGTCTTTACTGCGGACTTTGAACAAGTTTTTGCGCACTGGGTGTAACAGCCCAGTGGGTAAAAACCTGTTCAAAGTCGGCAGCAAGAAAGACTTTACTGTTGATTTTGAACAGGTTTTTGTTCACTGGGAGATAAATAAAAATCAATATATTGAAAGCGAATAAATTCTATTATATTTCAATATTATATACCCTGATATTTTTAAAAAAATAATTCGTATCTACAAAAAGCAAAAACAATAATAAACAACTTCGTTCACAGGAATTCATATCTCTATTCAACTTAATTATGCGGAAGTACGAAATCCTGGGAACGAGGTTCAGCGAAAATATCAACCTTGTTGCTAGGGGCAAACATTCCTAGCAACTAGGTTCAAATTATGGATGATGATAATTTATATATTTTATAATATAACCCTAATGCAAATTAATGAAATTATCTGTTATGTCAATGAGCTTACATGTGATTGGTTTCTTCAGTACAATAAACCAATCAATTGTAAGATCTTCAACACCCTCTTGTGCAAAAAATCATTTGGAGACGATCCCTTATAATTTCGTTAGCAGAAAATCATGCTACAGGTCAACTTCGAAACGACGTCGCAGCATCGTTTTGACGTTGAACCTATTTCGTGTGCCGGCAGGGTGGTACTCACGTGTTTGAGTATTTGCGAAGGGTGTTACTCCAACGAATCTGTACCCAGCCGGCAAAAAAACCTATTCAAAGTCGGGAAAATAATGTTAGAACAATTTCTGACTTTAAACAGGTTTTTGCCGGCTGGGTAATTAATTTCTTACAAAATATCGACAAAAATCTGGAAAAATGTCCGATGCATTCGAAGCAGGGTATACATAAGTGAATCCACAAGCAAATCCTGTGAACGACGTTGGTGAATCATGATGTTAGCAAATAAGTGAGCATAGCTGGTGGACAAAGACTTGTTATCTCCTCTCTTCATCTAATTTCCAGACCGGAAAAAACAAACACGAAAAAACAATTATTGGAAATGAAAATAACAATTCGCAATTGATCGAATTATTACGATCAATCATCATGGATCAATCAAATAACAAACAGAACTTAAGACTGATTTCCGGTTAAACAAATTTGTTCCCAACGTACATAAGTTAGATGATTAAATATACCGTCAGGTGGTCATCGGTGGGGAGTGTACTTTGAGTGTAATTTTCAGCTTCAAAGCTGAAAACTATACTCGAAAATATTCAGGTTTGGCGAGTGATGCGAGTTAGCTAAATGATGAGTGGATCAATGGTCAAACAACACAAAAACAAAGATCAAGTCAACAATAGAACATCATTTATTGGATCAAAATTAGGAACAGGAAAGTTATTGATTCTATCAAAATACCTTACTCCTTTTAATTTTCGCGCATTAAAGACAAACGAGTGAAAAGAGGACAAAACGGACGAAAAACGGGCCGAGAGTCAGGTGCACGAAAATTAGATGCGCGCGAACAATAAAAGAAATAAGATAATAATAATTATTAATGCAAAAATATAAAAAATACCAAATAAACTGAATCTTAATCCCCACCAAGGGCATTTAGTGGATCATCAAAAATGCTCGGTGCATCATCGCTCACTAACTTAGTTTTCGTCTCTGTCTTCTCGGTCGTCTTCTTTTTAGTTTTCGTTTTCTTTGGGGCGAATATATCTACAAAGAAAAAAAAACATTACACTTTCAATTTCGTTTTCTATAAGTGGCGTCCATAAGTGGCGTCCATCGGCTTGCCATTGTATTTGTATACTCGATATGCTTGTGGCGCGATTACAATACGAATAGATTCTATAAGAGTTCAAGATTGCAAAATACTAATCCTTTGACGTCATTCGTTGATTACGTTGCTAATTCATTACGGGTTTTGATTACTCAGCATTTTAATTAAACATTTTAATTAATAACAACTTAATGAATGGTATTTTTTAAATTCTTAAGAGCCTGTACACATTTACCGAGAATAAAATTTATTGTCAGAGAAGAGTACTGAGCTAAGGTACCGTCTTAAAAATAAAATCTATGGAGGAGAGTACTGAGTCATTGACCTAACACACTTCTGCACAGATTTATTTTTGTGGAATTTTGTCAATTTAAGTTGATTTAGCCCTACCAAAGAAGTAGGTTTTGTAGCGAAATTTTGAGATTGTCTCTAACGATCTCACAATGGATTGGCTTCTTCGTACGAAGACGTTCGACAATGTTCTAGCGTCTCTACTGCTGACTTTGAACAAGTTTTTGCCAACTGGGTAAATTCCAGTCCTCTTATCAATGTTTCGTTGTGATTACATTCGAGTGGCCGTTATGTGTCTCAAGGCTCAGGCGTAAAACAAACATGTTAAAGGCATGTTTTTTGGCATAAAAACAAACTATAAATCATCTGGAGACAGAATTTAAAACTAATTAGCAGCACTAATTACCTGGAAGTTTTAATTAGTCGTTAATTAAAAACAGCTTCTTTATCAGGTTATCGCTAATGAATTTAATTGATAATACGTAAAAGGAGAAAAGGACTGAATATTGTACAAAGAATTGACGCACGTTCATATAATAGTCGAGGGTTAACAATTTATTGTCGTTGACAAGTTTTCCGGTTCGGGTTAATTTAAGAACATGTTTTTGCAACAAATCTATAACGTTCATGTCTCTCGCTTGTTTTTTTTAAACATCTATTACAACACCGCTAGACAGTAACTTTGTTACCAGGGATTTCTCCTCTTATTTCAAGAATGGTCATCGGACTCTCTTCCCTGCATGTCGACGAAGTTCTTTTAACGTCGATTGATCACGGTGCGTGAGCCCACTAGGTGTCTTCGTATGGAGATAAAAAATCCCGAGTACATCAGTCTAGAACATTCAGGAGTCAATACTCCAGCCCAGAACATTCATCAGTCCATTCCCCAGTCAATATTCTAGACTATGTAACACTACCTATTTTGTTGGATTACATGGTCAGGTGACAAGCTAAACAAAATGGACTTTTATCCGAAAGTATATAGCTGGTACATGGAATAAGTCCAAAGAAACCGATAGTTATACTTAAGCTAACAAGTCTTAGATGGATGGACTACTTCGCAAAAAAACCATTAGCAAGTCTGAATTAAACTACCAGACATCACACGCGGAGGAGTGTTTTTACAGTATAAGCTCAAAAACACTCCTACACAGGTGATTTTCGTCAGTTTATTCAGGCTGTTGGTACCCTCCTTTGTAGATCTTAAATAAGAACAAAAATGATCACTGTGGAGACGTGCTATGTAGAGTGTTTCTTCAGGCTAGAAAACCTTATTTATTTAGTAATGATTTAAAGGTAAACAAACACAGACAGACTGTCAATAGAAGAAATAACTGATCCACATAGACAAATAAACATACTAAACTTAAACGGATGGCCACATAATGACAAACAAAGAATCCCTAAGGAAGAAGAACCTAGTGATGTCAATAATGTGTAAACACACCAGATAACCGAACAGTCTATACATTTTAAAAAAACAATAAACTTGTAGATTTTTCTATATTGATCTTGTGAATAAAGAAAGAACAGGAAATCATAATTCTGTAAGGAAATTTAATAAAAATAAAAGTATCAACGAAGAACCACCCGTCAGGCCAAAACTTGTTCGATGGCCGCTGTTTGAAAAATGCTGATCTAGCGTCTTTTTACGGACATTGAACAAGTTTGTGCCACTGGGAAGGCAGTCAGTCTGGTGTATCATGACCAAAATTATTTACTTTTCACTACATCATAAGGGACCATCTCAAAAATAAAATCTAAAGAGGAGAGAGTACTGAGTCAATGATCTTTCAATGGATTGGTTATCCATCGCAAGCTCATTGACCTGACGCACTTCTGTACAGACTCATCTTTGTTGAATTTTGGCAATTTTAGTTAATTTAACACTAACAAAAAAAGTTGGTTTTGGAGCGAAATTTTGAGATGGTCCCTAAGCTGTTTTGTTACCAAAACTTAAAGGCCATACGAACTCAGGAGCAATCCTGTTATACGGAATCGAAAAAAATGTAATAATTTCTAAAAAAGCGATTTTCAAAATATTTAGAGACTTTTAGATTCAAATAACAGCATCTGCGTACTAACAGTCACCCCAGCCAGCAAAAACCTGTTCAAAGTCAGCAAAATAAAGAACGTTGTTCTTGAACAGGTTTTTGCCGGCTGGGACATTGACAGTGTTCGAAATAAGAGCAAATAATCACTGTACAGAAGTGAATTTTGAGAATTGCTTCAGGCTAAAATGCCCGAAGCAAAGTTCAACAAACCCTTCTCCACAGTGATTATTTGCTCTTATACCGAACACTGAATGGTAGAAATCCACGATCCTGAAACTCTTTGCAAGCTCTTTGATATTACGCCCTCCATTGCAGATGATATACGCTTTACAAATTAGGAGTGAAAGCATATCTGACCGTTACACTAAACTATGTTATCTATATTATGTTATCTTTCCAAATAAACAATTGTTTTCAAAAGTTTAGTAAGCGGTGACCTAGTAGGCAAAAACTTGTTCAAAGTCTGCAGTAAAGACGCTAGAACAACGTCGTTTGACGTTGTTCTACTGGGTCCTAGCATCTTTATTGCGGACTTTGAACAAGTTTTTGCCCACTGGAGAGAGTTAAGAGTTAACCATTAGTTTTGAATCCAGCAAAAAACTACTCTTCTTCTATGAAACTCAAACTGTCCAGTAGGCAAGAACTTGTTCAAAGTCCGCAGTAAAGACGCTAAAAAACGCTTAGTGTCTTTACTGCGAACTTCGTACATGTTTTTCGCCTAACCTGGTGTGAGATTATTCGCCTTGAGAGGGTACTATTTCAATTCAGTCCGAGACGCACTTTCAATGTTCGAAATAAGTGCAAATAAAAATAATCACTGTGGAGGAGGGGTTTTAAACACGGCTTCAGGCTACAAAGTTCATCATTGACACCCTTCAGTTTTGTTGAGCGTGGTAAAATCAAACCTATTAAAAAAAAAATCCTTCACACGGCTTTTATTAAAAATACTACGACAATAGTAATGAATTGTATGAATGAAAACCTTCACGTGCCCGTTCTCATCAAGACGATTAACAGAAGTGATGAAAGTCGAATGATATGAATGGATAAGAAAATTGCCAATGAATTTTACAAATCAACAATTATTTGGTTCATATATTTCGTAGATTGTATATCTTTTTAATATCAGTATCTCTACCATCTGTTCACGCTATCTCTCGTTCCCGGTTAGATAATACTGTGTCTCTACAAGAGACACATACTTTTAGAATGACGCAGAATATGCACGAAAAAGAAACTTAAATGGACTGGTTAAGTAAGACAAGTTCATGGAGATTGGCCTTAAGTGTGTGTAGTACCAAAGGAACTGCGAAGCGATTTTAATATTCATGTATCCGAGTGAATGTAGATAGACTAGAGAATAGTCGGTATAAAGAGGAATCAAGCTAAGAAAATCGGAAGATAAAACGGAAATCGGGCGAAATCGGAATTTTTAAAAACATTTTTCAACGTTGTTCTAACGTCTCTACTACGAACTTTAAACAAGTTTTTGCCACTAGGCATGATGCTCCACGTAAGCACGCAATTTGATTTGTTTCAATGTAAACAGACCTCTATCTCTCTAACATATATTACAACCTTAATATATACAAGACCTTATCAAAAACGGTAATGTTTGTGGCTTTGTCAAATTGATAGCTAGTGGGCAACCTCGTTCCCAGGGCTTCTTTCCGCTTTTTGACGGGAGAGAGAGCTAGTGGGAACTTTTAGCCAGTAGGCAAAACTTGTTCAAAGTCCGCAGTAAAGACGTTAGAACAACGTCGTTCGAAGTTGTTCTAGCGTCTTTACTGCGGACGTTTTTGTCCACTGGGTAAGAGTCCTAGTTTATAAAAGCAACTGTGAAGAAGAGCTGGTTAATTCAAGTCTGAATATAATTGCTGGACATAACCTGTGGAGAAGAAGTGTTTCTTGAGTAATTGAGTATAGTTTAAATTTAAAGCTGAAAACTATACTTAAAAAAATTTCCTCCACAGCGATGTCCTGTAGTAATATCTAGACTTCTGACATCGTGTTTGGCTAATATCAAAATCTTTAGATTCTAGTACACTTCTATGTCGATTGTTTGGTCAATACAGAGATATAAATAGGATTTTAATCTTGTATGCAATGCTACGCGATATTTTAAGTAAGAATTCAGACATGCTGATATATTTTTTGTTTTGAAAATTATTGTGGATATATGCGAGTATAAATAACACGTGTTCAGACGAAGTCTCAAAAACAAACAAATTCGACCTTACAACTCCCCCAACACAGAAAAAATACTGGCACGCGACGTCTTATCAACATTAAAATGACGTAATTTCCCTCCGACGTTGAATAGACGGCGACGCGTTAAAATAACTGGCTGTCAACACTGTGGAGGAGATATTCTTCAGAATATTTTCAGTCATGTTGTTGGGGCGTAGCTATCCTTTCCCAGTAATACGTTTGAAACTCTGATCTAACCCTTACTCTCTAACACTTAAATCGTATGAAAATCTTAATAGCAAGACTCTTCTGCACAGTTTTCAAAATAAATTGATTAAGCTATATTAATATCTTAAATGTAACAATCATCCAATTCACTTTAAAACACTTGGTGCAGATAAATGGAAGATAATAACATCTACCAAGGAGGGTGTCAAGTCAACGGACTTTGCCCTTAACTGGTTCATTTTGACAAGAACCAATCAATTTTAAGATCGTTGACTTCGCACTCTTCTTTGCAGATATCATATTCGCTTATTTCGATTACTGCAAATAATTGTTGATATTTTTTTGAAAGATTATAGATAAGCCTTAGTTTTAATATCTCTGAGAAGTTATAAAATTATCAATTGTCAAACAACGCCCGGTTATCATAGCTACCTTATTCTAGGAAATTAACATTCAACTTAATTAACTGATATTACCATGACTCTTGTTGTAAGACGTGTTTTCCGGTATATAGATTTATCAGGGGACCATGGGGGAAAAGCGGTTTTTATTTGCCAAAGAGAGGAGTGAATTTTCCTGGAGGAAGTGTTAGCTTGGGGGACTAGGGGGTGGAGGACAGATCTCCACTAGACGGATGAGGTCGCTTTCAAGCAATGTAAAGGCTTGATTTAAAATTCGCGCAAACGAATTCGCTTAGTAGAGATCTGCCATAAGCAGTGCTTAAAATAAGATTTCGGTTCTTAAAAATGTAAACAACAAAGTCAGTGGGAAGGTTAGTATTTCGTCATGATGGAGAGCAAGGTCGATACAGTCTTCGAAATAAGAACAAATAATCACTGTGGAATAGTGATTTTTTAGCATAACGTCAAACTTTAAAGCCTAAAGCTACGCTCAAAAAATCTCTCCTCAGCAGTGATTATTTGTTCTTATTTTAAAGCGTTGTATAAGCATACCACCATAAGAACTAAAAATATTTTGTAATTTACCACGTGGTAATCACGTGTCATTTGTTTTGAAGTACTTTGTTTTGACTGAAACTAAATACTTAAAAAGTAAATACAGAATCAATAAAGAAATATGAGCATTAACAAATAAATCAATCAATAAACTTCTAAATCGTACCACCTACATAAACACCATTTTTCAAAAATGCTAGGTATTTATGTAGCATGGTTTATTATTCTAGGTCACATAACCGCCGTGCATGGCATGTTTCAATCTGAGGAATTATTTACATTGAAAATAATATATTATATTATAGAGTCAAGTTTGTAACCATTAGGATTAAAAATAGAATCTACAGAGAAGTGGAAATAACAACTTGGCTGAAAATATTCTGAAAAATCTCTCCTCCACAGTGATGACCGGCTGTTATTTCCAGCCCTGAAGAGTACTGAGACAACGAGCTTGCAATGGTAACCACTAACTACACACTAGCTCAAACACTATGATTTACAAAGTTTACATTGCAAAAGTTTTGCCTGGAAAGGTTTTAAAGAAAAAGAAAATCTTAACATGAATAAGTCCATTATTGATGAAGAGAGCGAGATATGAGTGTCTGACAGCAAGTTAAGGCTGGGATTTTGACTTACCATAAATTAAGCTATTTTGAAGTTCAAAACGGACTTTTGAGAGCGAATCGAGGTTGATGACACATAAAAAAATGAAAACTCTGAGATTCTGTGACACAATAGTCACACATAATAATATGATCCGAGAAGCACCTTTACTTGTAATTGCTTACATTTTTATTTGATCTAAAATAAATAAAAGTCCACATGAAAAACAAACTGTATGAGCTAGTGTGTAGAAAGTCACTACCATCTTGCAATAGATTGGTTTATTCGACAGAAGAAACCAATCAATTGCATGCTCGTTGACATAACACCCTTCGGTGCAGTTTCTTTTTTGTTGAATTCGGTCAAATTTAGTTTCTTTAAATCTTTATGAGAAGGCCCCATAGTGGCCATAAATTTTATAATCCACAATAGACATCTTAAAAATGATTGGCTACTACTTTAGGAGTAACCAATCAAGTTCAGGATAGCTGGAATCAGTTCTCATCTCCACACAGACAGCAGCTTACTACAGGTCACTACTATTAAACTTGCCAAATCAACATAGTAGTTAAAGGCGGATCTCCACTAGGCGAATTCGCTCGAGCGATTTCTAAATGGAGCCACGACATTGGTTAAAAGCTGCTTCAACCAATGTAATAGCTTCATTTAGAATTCGTGTGAACGAATTCACCTATTGAAAATCCGCCAAGGCTACAAGTAATCTTTCAATTACATCGCTCTCCCTCACACATAAATCACAGATTACTCCTACAGTGGTTAAAGTGCAATCACTGTGGAGGAGTGATTATTAAGCATAGATTCAGGTTTTGTAAACTGAAGCCATGCTCAAAACTCAATCATACACAGTGATTATTTACTCTTATTTCGATCATTGTATAACATTTGTCAAGGCAAATAGAACATAAGAGACCATCTCAAAATTTCAACAAACATGTAAATGCACAGAAGGGTGTTATCCATTGCAAGATCGTTGACTCAGTAGCCATCTCCGTAAATTTTATATTTGAGATCAATCAACCAAGTTAAAATATCTTCAGTTTTTGAAATGAAGAAGACAATTCCAGATAGTTACTACTGTCAAATTCGTAGATGATTGACCCCTGAATTTATGAATTTTATCAGTCCCATACAACATGTAACGATTACAAATCAGGAGGTTAGGTACTTTAAGGATTATACTTTATACACTCACTTAAAAAATCATTGATTACACAATAACTAAAGGGGTAGAATTTGTATCTTGTTTACATTTTTGAGGACCGATAGAGATACCACCTAACATGTTTTCAAAAAGCCTGAAACAAGCAATTTTGCTAGAGTTTACACAAAGGTGCGAGCTGGTCATCACCTGTGGAGGAGTGGTTGTTTAGTATATTTGTAGCCTGAAACTATGCTCAAAATCACTCCTCCACACTGCTTATTTCGACCATTGGGTATGCGTGACGATGTAAACAAAAGTAAACAAAAAATTCTTGATGATGCTTCACTATTTTTATATCTCAAGCAAATAAAAGAAATCATATTTCATCAATCATCATTCGTTTAACATTTTTTCTTCCTTGATCAATAAGAATAAAAGGGAAGAAACACTACAAAGTTGGCGAAAACTTGTTCAAAGTCCACAGTAAAGCTAGAACAAGTTTTCGCCCACTGTGTAGGGTGACTTATATTTGATACAGTTGCCCTGCATATTAGCCATTTGTCAAACATCAATACATCATTTTATCCATTTCATTTAATATGATATGGATATTTACATAGAGTACACACCCAGAAGGCAAAACCTGTTCAAAGTCGTTCTAACGTTGTTCTAACGTTATTTTTGCTGACTTTGAACAGGTTTTTGCCGTCTGGGTATGGTGACCAACAACGATATGAAACACCCTATAAAAAACTTAACAGATCATTATTACAAATGTAGTATGTGTTTCTCATTTTTTGGAAGTAACCACGGTTCAAGTCAGAAAATAACTGTCAGACATCCCTTGTGGAGGAGCGTATTCGAGCATTGTTTTCATGGTCAAGTATTTCATAGAAGAGGTAACTTTCTTAGTTTCTGGTAAAATAATTCTTAGAGGTAACTTTCCAAGTTTCGTGTAAAATAATTCAGAGCGTGTCAGGTAAAATTCACAGAGGAACTTCATAATTTCAGGTAGAAGGTATTTACAATTTTAACAACATTCATTTTACAATCTCGCACTAAGTCAACAAGAAACGTCTGTGGAGATTTGACAAAGAATCTAAATAAATGTCAATAGGATGTCAAATTGATTTAACTCCCTTTTTTGCATATTAAATTTATGTTTGTTTAACCAGAATAGATTGTCACTTCCTACTTAAGGGACCATCACAAAATTTGGCTCCAAAACCAACTTTTTTGTTAGGGTTAAATCAACTAAAATTGACAAAATTCAACAAAAATAAGTCTGTGCAGAAGTGTGTTAGGTCAATGCAGTACTCTCCTCTTTATTTTTTAGTTTTGAGACGGTCCCTTAGTGATGTAATAATGTTGTTTAAAATATATTTTAATGCCATTAAATTGCGGTGTGCAAATAATCACTGTGTAGGAGTGGTTATTGAGCATAACTTTGTGTTTTGTAGCCTAAAGCTATACTCAAAAATCACTCCTCCACAGTGATTATTTGCTCTTATTTCGACCACTGCTGTAAACATTATCATTATTCATTAAACATATCATCGTTTTCTCTTCCTTCTTTCATTTGGTTTTGCTAACAGTGGCTTCTGTTCCAGACAACAAATCTACCGTGGAATTCACTGCAACTGCTGTATCTGTTTTGGAAAGTGCAAAAGTTGTTAATCTAGGTATTGAACGAACTGGAAATCTGTCTAATCCTGTGACAATCAGGTAAGTTTTCGTCGATTTTTTAATTTGGAGTAGCGTGCAATGACAACTTCTTATAATTCATTTTCTTTGCATATGCTTACAGTGACAGGCAAAACATTGTCGAAATAACTAGATTGGTCATAATTCACCCATAATTTGGTGAAAATAAGAGTGGGTGTGCACTAATTTGAACGCTGCTATTTCAAATGAAATTACTTGTCCCTAGAGTTCCTCTGAACAAACTCATCTTATCCTTCTATTTTGAATATTTACTCAGTCCATGGTATTTTTTTCTTTCTTTTTTTTTTGAGGGGGAGGGGGGATGTTTATTATATATGTCTATTGTAAATTTGTAACAGTAAATAAACAATTTAAAGTTTTTAATAATATTTG
This sequence comes from Neoturris breviconis, assembly GCA_032360805.1. Classification (NCBI taxonomy): domain Eukaryota; kingdom Metazoa; phylum Cnidaria; class Hydrozoa; order Anthoathecata; family Pandeidae; genus Neoturris; species Neoturris breviconis. The sequence continues at coordinate 18,581 of JAULBZ010000485.1, forward strand.
TTTCTTTTGTTTACCTTCAACATACATGTAAGCAGACACAGCATGAAAATGGCAATAATATTATAGTCCAAATACAGAGATATACAGGAACCATATTCACTACTCATTCACGCTTTGAAATGTAGAAAATAAAAAGTTTTAATCTCATGATAGTGGACAGTAATATTGACATTGAAGCTGTAGCTTATTATATTATGCCTGTGCAAAGTTTTAAGATTCTGTGTTGACCAATTGACGACTTGCCCAAAGTAAATGAGTAACCAGGAAAGTTATTCAAGTAGGTATGAAAAAATTTAAAGATTTTAAAAATAAAAAAAGATATGAAGAAATAAAGAATTAAAATAATTGTGCGAGTTATTTTTCGTTATTAAAAAGAGTAGTACTCTCTTCGAAAACAAGAACAATGCTGTATGAAAATAAGACTTCAATTATCTTCACCAATCAATACATGAAGTTTTGTTTAGGTATGAGACGATTGATGGAACAGCAGAAGCAGGATCTGATTATATTGCAAAGAGAGATACCATTACATTTGCGCCAAATGAAACTCACAAATACCTTGAGTTTGCCATCATTGATGATTATGAGTGGGAACCTGATGAGACGTTCTTTGTAAAAATGCACAGTGATCCTCAAGATAATACCGTTGATATTGGACACCACTCTATTGCTGAGGTTACTATTGTTAATGATGACGGTAAGATGAAGCCCAGTGAGCAAAACCTTAGGGACCATCTCCAAAATTTGTTAGCAGGAGAAGGGTGCTGAATCAATGATCTTGCAATTGATTGGTTTCTTCGTCCCGAAGAAACCAATCAATTGCAAGCTCATTGAATTAACACTTTCCAAGAAGAATAAACAAATTATTTTTATTGCTGCATGGTATTATTTCATCACAGAAAATTTTGAATGTGTCTTTATAGTGGCAGACTTTCTATTTTTCAAGATTTACTTAAAAATCTGACGTTAGTACCAACAGGAGTAAGGGAATTCAAATCAGAAAGTTTGACATCCAATTTTCAAAATGGGTCAATCTGGATCAATCAGGATTTTTGCTCAAAAGTTAGAGAATTTAATAATATTATATAAACTTTGAAAAACGTTTCTTTGGGCATAGATTTTAATAATAAAAATAAATACGGATATTTTGGATAATGATATTATGTCCCATTCATTGACCCCTGTGTACATAACATAGAGTAAAGGAGATATGTGCTGCTTTTTCACCCAGGAATTATTTGTTGTTCTAGCGTCTTTACTACATACTATGAACAAGTATTTGCTCACTGAAACAATGTCAATGGACTTGCAATGGATTGGTTTCTTCAAATAAAAACAACCAATCAGTACGAGTGTTGGCTCTGTATTCTATTCTTATACTTAAAAAAATTCATTTATTCTTAGTCTGAAGTACAGAGGTTGAATTAACTGCCAAATCAGCTGAAAACGTTCTAAAAAAATCTCCCCTCCACAGTGCTGACCGGCAGTTATTTTGACTTCGTCTTTCATTAGCCACAATTTTTCATAGTTCTTTTATCTTTTACACTAGTCTACAGTAATAGACCTTGATGTATCTCGGCCTATGCACAAACGTCACATTTTTATTTAAAAAAATCCCTGGATTTTCAGGAATACTTTGCATTCACACTGATGTTCAAACGAATACCGACAAAAACAGAAGAAATCGACAAAGATGAATGGCTTAATTATTTGTTTATGTATTTGCGGACCAAGAGAGAAGTGAGACCCATAACAGAAAATATGACATTTAGGCATAGACCGAGATAAACAAGCGAAGGTCTATATGGTAGGCTACTTTCAAACTTGACTTCTCATAGTTTGATTTAACTGACTTTTTTTGTTCGTTTGATAGATCCTGGTGTGTTCTCATTTATTAAACCAAGTTACATCGTTGCTGAGAGCTGTGGTAAAACAACTATAGAAGTTGAAAGAAAGAATGGCGCTGATGGAAAGATCGAAATTAAATGGAAAACTAAAGATCAAAGTGCGATGCATGGAAAAGATTTCATTGGTGGAGAGGTAAGTCTTTATATTATTTTTGTTGTACACGTGTCATAATGGAATGTCTTCATTTGGCTTTTGTAGCGAAGTTTTTCGTCTATTGGAAATCAACCTTAACATCTGTAATATTTTAATTTTTTATAACCTTTGGGAGTAATGATAGCAAAAATCAAAATATTTTAGATATATCCCTTTCCCATCCTCCTCGCACTCCCCCTTGCCCGTTAAATAATAATATTAGAAAATAAATTATGATGGTTGAATTCCAGTAGGCAAAAAATTTGCCGAGAAAGCTAAAAGTTTACATTCTATCGGTAGAAATTGACGTTATACATCATGGGACATCAATTTCTACAAGGTCTTCTTTTGATTTTTGCTGTGAAATTTTTGCCTACTAGAATTCAACCTTAAGGAGGCTATAACCGTCACAACAGAGTTATACTTGCGCAAACACTTGTTCAAAGTCAGCAGTAAAGATTCAAGGAAAACGTCTTCGATGTTGTTCTAGCATGTTTACTGCGGACTTGAACAAGTTTTTGCCTACTGGGATTACTTTTTCTAAGCCGGCTATTTTGTCATATCTTCTCCATACCATGCAGTGTTTTTAAAACACACAAACTATAATAAAATACAGACAATATGAGTTCTCATTGATGTATTTTATATTTTGAAGGGTGTTGTTACGTTTGACCATGGTGAAACAATGAAAACAATTGAGATTGAGATTGTTGATGATCATCAGTTTGAAAAAGATGAAACATTTATGCTTGAACTAGCGGAAATAAGCACAGAAGGGGCGTCATTTGGACACTTAAAAAGAACTGTTATTACTATTGTCAGCGATGATGGTATGTTTCTTAGTTTCCTATAGATACAGGACATCAGGTCTACGTTGAAACAACGTCAAATACAAAGTCAAAACGACGACACAACGTGGTTTTTACGTTGGTTTTAACATTAATCTGATGTATTGTGCTCTCTGTGTCTGCCATAGCTAAATACTTGTATTTTTGTGGACAAGTCAATTAAGCATCTGTAAAGGAGAATTGATTCATATTTCGACCCCGAATTTCTTGAAACTAGTTGATTATTTCTGAATGAATCGATGAAGACTGGTTAAGCCAACGAGCTTGCAATTAATGAAACCAATCAATTGCAAGATCGTTGATTTAGCACTCTTCCAGTACGAATTTCGTTTTGACTTTATGTCCACAAAACTATCATCTCAAAATTTCATGTCATAAACATCTGCGTAGAAAGGTGTTATGTTAACAGAACTTCCAATGGATTGGTTTATTCTGTACGAAGAAACCAAAATCGTTGACTCAGTCTTCTCTGTAAATTTTATTTCTTCAGGACTTTCCCTTACGGCCGTTGCTTTTGTTCAAAACATAGTGCAAGCAAAGCAAGACAACTGCAATATGTGGCAAGCCTCAAAATAATAGTTGACAGGTGTGGAGGACAGTTTTTGTGTACAGTTTACAGCTTTGTAGCTTAAAACTACTAAAAACACTCCTCCACCTAGATGTCCGTTTCCTTCTAGGCTTGATATGGAGATATTCGTATTATTTAGTAGAATGTTGTGCTGACTGTGTCTGGACTTTTCACCAGGCTGTATTTTATAGTATGCTGTGCTGATTATACCCAAACTTTTCTTTTTAGAATACCGACGTATGTTTGATCGTGTTGTTAATATGGCACACGTGAATCTTCATAAATTCTCACTTGGTTCAGAAACATGGGGACAACAATTTTATGAAGCAATGAACGTGAATGGTGGTGATGTTGATAATGCTTCAGCTATGGATTACGTCATGCATTTTATTACATATTTCTGGAAGGTATACTATCCCAGTGAGCCAAAACTTGTTCAAAGTCAGCAGTAAAGATGCTAGAACAACGTTAAAATCGTTGTCCTAGCGTCTTTTTACTGCAGACTTTGAACAAATTTTACCCCACGTGTATACAAAGAAGGGTGCTATGTCAACGAACTTGTAATCGATTGGTTTATTTAATACAATAGCCAATCAAGTACAAGATCAGTGATTAAGTACTCTTCTTCACTGCTTTACTTAATTTTCATGTCTTTTCGACATTGATAAGACGTCGCGTGTCGGCGGAGTGTAATCAAAACAAAATAGTCTTTTCGTAAAGGAGAAACCAATTGATGGCAAGATTAGTGACTCGATGCACTCCTCTGTAAACAGCGTTGCTTATAATTTTCTTTATGCTTTACCCGTAGTATTCCCATGATTAAAGATTATGTTGATGGAGATCATTGAAATCTCCATCATAGATTCTTTGTAACACATAATCTTTATTTACAGGTCTTATTCGCTTTCGTCCCTCCTGTTTCATGGGCAGGTGGATGGCTATCATTTGGTGTCACTCTCGGTATGATTGGTCTAATGACAGCCATCATTGGTGATATTGCTACCGTATTTGGTTGTTTAGTTGGTCTTAAGAAAGAGGTTACTGCTATTACGTTTGTTGCACTTGGTACCAGTCTCCCCGATTTATTTGCAAGTCGAAATGCTGCTCAAAATGAGAAATATGCGGATGCGTCAATAGGTAATGTTACTGGTAGTAATGGTGTAAATGTATTCTTGGGTCTTGGTATACCATGGCTCATTGCTTCTATCTATCACGAAGTCAACGTAAGTTTAAATGATCGTTAAATAATCACTGTGGAGGAGGTATTATTTAGTATAGCTCCGGGCTTTGTAGTCTGAAACTTGCTCAAAAATCACTTCTCCGCAGTGATTATTTGTTCTTATTTATTTGGACCAACTTGCTATTTATTAGTTTCATTTGTAAGGAAAGAACCAAACCAATTTTTAAGATTTTGATACAGCTTCTCCATATTTTCCCCCTTTCTTTCCAATAAGGTACTGTCCAATAGGCAAAACTTGTTCAAAGTCCGCAGTAAAGACGGTAGAACAACGTTGAAAACTTCTACTGATGACTTCGATCAAGTTTCTACCACTGTGTATTTGCCTCCTTACCTTAACCAAATTCGCGATGCACTTTTTTAAACGCGATGTAAATCCGCGCACTTTATTTTGCCGTTTTTGCGCAGATTAGAATAGGCACATATTTTTTCCTTATTTCCTGATATATGTACGTACAGTACCCATCATTTTCGAGGTGATTTTGCAATGATAATACACTCATAGAATCAGCAAAAATATATGTGTTGTACCAGAATAAATCAGTTTTTACACTTCAAAATTGTTATTCGGAATTCTTAATTAAAATAAAATCTACAGAGGAGAGTACAGAGCCAATGAATTCGGAATGTATGATTAGTATGATTCACATACTAAGATCGCTCGTTTGATCAGTAAGCGTCTCATCATAGTCTTTGAATCAGAGTAAGGGACCATCTCAAAATTTCGCTCCAAAACCAATTTTTTGTCAGTGTTAAATTAACTAATATTGACAAAATTCAACAAAAATGAATCTCTGCAGAAGTGTGTTAGGTCAATGAGCTTGCAATGTATTGTTTTCTTCAATTTCTTCTGTAGGTTTTATTTTTGAGATGGTCCCTATCTTATTATTTTTCGCGCCGTACTAATTTTTGCGTGGTTTTAAATATGGGTAAGGTATAGCAATACCCCAGTAGATCGTTGTTCTAACGTCTTTACTGCGGACTTTGAACAAGTTTTTGCCTACTGAGACACAGTTCATAACCTCGATCATAATCTCTTGATATTCAAAAATGTATCAAAACAATTCTGGTTAGATATTTCTGTCTAAGGAGCCATCTCCAAAGCAGCTTTAAAAAAGTAAAATTCAATAATTTTGAGAAAAATTAATCTATGATGAAGAGTGACAAGTCAACAGTTACGTTACCTAAATATACGAAATTATTTTTAATATTTTTGTTAATTTTTACCCCACCCCCCCTCGAAGATATGGAAAAGAAGTAAAGAATGGCTGTGAATGTATTGCCAACACGGGTGACCGGTAGTTTAATTTAATTGACAGTATGAGCAACAAGAAGTTGCTAATTGTTTTGTTTTTAGCTGACTCAGTACACTTGTCTGTAAATCAGTTCCTGATAGCTATAACTAAAAATCGAATCTCTACAGTGTGTTCGAAAATAAAGAGCAAGTAATAACTGTGGAGGAATGATTTTTGAGCACAGTTTCAGGCTACAATGCCTGAAGCTATGCTCAAAAATCCCTCCTCCACAGTGATTATTTGCTCTTAAATCAAACGTGACATAGTTTTTGTTCTTCATAAATTTTATTTGTCTCTTAGGGTGATATATTCGAGACACCTGCTGGAGCATTGGCGACAAGTGTAGTTACATACTCGGTGTGCGCCATCGCTTGCGTTGCTTTGATCATAATAAGGCGTTTCTTCAAACCATTTGGTCAAGGTGAACTTGGTGGTCCAAAGATTCCAACGATTATAAGTGGAGTTTTCTTGATATGTTTATGGTTCCTTTACATAATTATATCATCGTTAGTTAGTTATGAAAAGTTAGCTGCCATTAAAGTGTAAAAAATCTTGTGAAACTGGGTACATATTTTTAGAAACTGGGTACATATACGTTTAGATACTCTATATTGGTATTCTTAATTACTCGATATGGGTATGCTTAGATTCAATATGTGTATGCTTAGATATTCGATATGGGTATACATACGTTTAGTTACTCAATATGGGTATGTTCAGATAATCGATAGATGGAAATGAGGCGAGATATGGTGCCCTTATCCTCTAGTAGCTACGGCGTGAAGGACGGTGCCCTTATCCTCTCGTAGCTACGGCGTGAAGGACAACTGTGTGATAGTACCCGGTTTGTGTATGGTAATTCACAATCCGGATATCGAAGTATATGCGAAAGCCGGAAGAAGATCTTCCGTTGGTGGAAATTGACGTCACAATTATGTGACGTCAATTTCTACCAATGAAATGTCTTCTTTTTCACCCAGTGGTAATCAATCCTTATGGAAATATCCGTTACCGTATTCGGTAGTCCTTTACGCTTTCCCAGTAGGCAAAAGCTTGTTTAAAGTCTGCAGTAAAGACACTGAGCAATGTCAAACGACGCTGTTTTAGCGCCTTTACTGCAGACTTTGAACAAGTTTTGCCTACTAGTTGTTTCTATCAGAAATTAAATGATCTCATTAGCGATATTATTTATACTTTTTTTTACGACATGCACGTTCGATTTTTATTCTCACTAGGGTGTGTACAGATAATAATACAAGGCAAATCCTGTAGTTTATGTTAGAAGAGTATCTGCGAAGAGTGGTGTTATGCCTTGTTCAAAGTCCGTTTGTAAAGATGCTAGAATAACGTCAAGACGCGTTGTTCTGGTGTCTTTACTGCGGATTTTGGACAAGTTTTTTGCCTACTGGATTCTTGGTTTTCCATTGTTAACTTTCTTCATGTATGGCGAGTTTGGTAAGATATACAACTTCGTTCCCAGGGTTTCCTTCCGCTTTTTGATTAATTTGCTCAGAGGTCCTGGGAAGGAGCTTGAGAGAATGTTTCTTGTTTGTGTTTCAATAACCAGAAGATGGAGAGAGGTTACTTTTTTTAACCAAGTTAGATTCTCAGTGTGGGTAGGGTAATATATACGTGCATTCTATAATTTATATTTTTTTAATAATAATTTTTCTTTCGAGTAGGGCGTGAGCACTATACCGCATTTCTTTGAATCTATAGAATAGGATGTAAGCAGTGTAGTGAAGTTCTTCTTTGATTCTCTATCGAGTAGGGTGAAACAGTGTCACGAAGTTCTTCTTTCAGTATCTATCGAGTAGGGTGAAACAATGTCCTGGAGTTCTTCTTTGAGTCTCTATCAAGCAGGGTGAAAATTAACCATGAAGTTGGTTCAGAGCTTAAAATCAAAACAAATAACATCACTGTGATGGAGTGTAGTTTGAGATCAACTCTGATACACGCTCTATTTTTATTCTGTGTTAAAGTCGAATTCCATTAATCCGTATATTATTTATATTGTGTTTAATTCAGAAGAGTTTTATATCAACGAGTTCGTCATTGATTTGTCCATTCTTACGATTAGACCAATCAAACAACGTTGTTGATTAAGTACTTTTTTTTGATAAAACGTCTCATTTAATTCAATGCTACAATTGGTTATGTACAAAATTAGTTAATACCTCCTCTCTGGTTTTTTTAAGGGAGAGCGATACTTATGGGATGGTCTCCGTGATGAGGGGTGTTATATCAATGATCTTCCATTGATTGGTTACTTGGTATAAATAAACCAATCAATTTACAAGTTCATTGAAACAGTGCTCTTCAGTCGAGATGGTCTTTAACGATTGGTTAATTATTATAGGATTCGAAATAAAATATTTGCGAAGGAGAGTTTACATCTTAGCACTCTCCTTCATAGAAGTTTAATTTTAATTCTTCACTTATATGTTATTCTCTTAAAGAAACAAATCATCAAGTTCGTCCTCAGCCCATTTTGACTGTTTTTTAATTTTTCTCGGAAAAATTAAAAAAAAAAGTCAAAATGGGCTGGGAACGAGCTTGGCAAATCATTAATTTTTTTCCAAGAAAATGCTGGTAGTCAAATAGCGCTAGTTATTCTTTCCTACTTCAAAGTCCAACCTATATTCAGGGGTTCTTGACTTTTTTGAAAAAAAGTAATGAAACTCTGGGTATGAGGTTGTTCAAAGACAACTTCGTTACCTGGATATTTTCGGAAGTCCTTGCGAACTGACCCTGTTAAAAACACTGCGTACCTTTTTCAGTGAAATCTCCACTAGGCGAATTCAGTGACGTTACCTGCTGCCTTATGCGGGGAATAAATATTTGCGGAATTAGACTGAACATTCGGTAAGACATTCCATTGGTAGAAATTGACATCGCGGATTATGCCCAAATTATCCGAATTATCCCAAATGCGCGCGCAGTGTTGTCAAGAATATCGTAGATATACCCCAGATAAGGGCATGTGCACTCTTATTCGGATTACATAAATCATTCAAGTGCTTATTCGTGACATGAAATATGGAAGTCGGAGAGTTACTTAGAGTTATTGTGAAACTTGTCTAATTCGAAACCTCTCGAATTCGAGCAATATCTACCGGTCCCCTGGGTTCAATGTGTTTCTCGAATATACCACCCTATTCCCCCTCAAACAAGCTCATGGGGTTATAAATGAATTTTGGACATTTGTTCCCGTTTATAAGCCCATGGGCTTAAAAAAAATTCATGATAATGAAAAATGCTCATAACAAATGCGCTGTCAAGGTTTCGAAAAATGAAGCTGTTGTTGGTCATGTGCCCAGAGAAATTTCGCGGTAATTCGAGATATTGTTAGTCGAATTATTATTTCATCAATTATTTTCCCAAATCAAAATATGCTCTCGTTTATAAGCCCACTGGGCCTATATCTGGTTATAAGCCCATGACGTAAGTATCGATAAAAATCTCAAGTTTCCCCCTCCCCCACATTCAATGTCGATTTTCTGCAAATATGAAGACTTTGTGTTTTTATTATAATTTACGTCTGTGATTGTAGTGTGAGCTTGTTTGCGGGGAATAGGGTACACATTTTCTTCTTTTCCACATTTTCATCTCTTAGTTTCAAAGTGATTACGCTTCTAGTAACCCTATATATTATTAAATTATATGCCCGAACAAACATTTAGCATGTTTTTATTTTCGCTTCAGAACGAACTCTTTACACAGTATCCACACGGACACAATGAACTTCCAAATCATTCCGTGTATCTTGTTCTAGTGACTCTAGTACACACTATCTCAGACTGAGAAAATATTTAAAAAGCGAGTAGTTATCAAACTATTTCCTAGCGCTTGTTTCTTTTATTTTTTTCGGGAAAACCCGAGTATTTATTGAGTATTTACAACTCATTACTTCTAGCAAGTCTGTCCATGGTACCGTAAATGTTAAATTATAATACGCATGGGCCCTTAAACTTTCCTTTTTCAGTCTGCTAGAGTGAAAAAATCCTAAAATGGCCCGCGACAAGAGGTTGTATATTGTAGGGGTATATTTTCGTATAAAAAGTATATTTTTTCCAAAGTGTAGATTTAAAATCTCTGAGAAAATAAATCAAATAAAAAAAAAATTGACCCCTATTTTCAATTATTTCTTAGCTAGTTGCAATAAGTTACATACACTCATAAGAAAAAGAAAAACATGGCTAAAATCCTGACCTATCAAGATCGCAAAAATCTGTGATTTGAGATATTTTAGATTTTTTATGAAAAATGCGTGATTTAGAGAGAATTTTTAGATTTTCTTATGAAACGCTGAATAGAATCAAATTATCTACGTTTTTACATTTGATCATATTTTATGAAAAAAACGTGATTTAGAGACTTTTCAGATTTTTTTATGAAAACGCGGGATGGAACTTATTTTTTTATGAAAAAGCGTGATTTAGAGAGAATTTTTAGATTTTCTTATAAAAAGTTGGATAGAATCAAAATATCTACTTTTTTTATATTTGATCATTTTTTTTATGAAAAAAACGTGATTAGAAGAGACTTTTCAGTTTTTTTTATGAAAACGCGGGATGGAAACAAAAGTTCGATAGAGACGACTTTTAGAAGTTATACTACCTTACAGCATAGATATATTATGCTTACTGTATTGAATTCCGCGTATGATTATGTTTCGCGCGCGAAATTCGAACTATTAAGGATTTTTTGAGACACTTTTTGGAACATAAAATAAAGAGAGATTTAAACCAAAATTTTCCGACTATGCAAGGTCGTATTTATTTAAATATCATTTGATTGTGGGTTATTTTGGCCAGAAAAGAGCTTAGAAGTGCGCGAATTTAAAGCTGAGAGAATATATCTAGCTTTGAATGCGCGAAATTAAATCGCAGGAATTCAAAGCTGAGCGAAAATGAGTATTACTCCAATTTCAATACGAGTAAGGTAATGAAGGTGTTCTTCTGTTGCATTGTTCTATTGTCCAGTGTTTCTTTATTTTTAATTTTAGAAACGCATGAAGGAAACCACCTTTTATTAGATGTTGTATGTGTTAATGGTTGGTCAAGCGAAGCCGACATTTCATGCAACATTTGTGCGACAGATCATGCAACATGTCGCCTTTATTACGCGTTGCAACATTCCATGAACAACGTGTCCATTTTAGTCGCATTATTCATGTAACATTTATTTGATGTTGCAATGATATGCAGCATCCATTTCAAATAAAGCCAACATCTTATGCAACAATGTCGCACAAAATGTCGGCTTTGTTTGACCATCGCTTAATAATTCAAACATATACGCGGTTTTTTTTATAAGCATCAGCAGGTTGAAGATTGGCCCTCCTATCTCGGAAAATACAAAGTTTTTACAAAAAACCAAATGCGTAAAACGAAGGAGCAAGTCCAAATCCTTGGGTATCCATGAAATATGGGGAATGGCGGTTTAAAATTAAGCATCACCGGGCCTCACTGAAAATTTACTGATGCTTATAAAAACAAACGTGCAGTATAGCAAAAGCACAAGCTCGTCCCTAGCACCTTTTGACTTTTTTTTATTTTTCTCGGACCTTATAGAAAAGACGAAAAGACTTTTCTATAAGGTCCCAGAAAAATAAAAAAAACTCAAAAGGTGCTGGGGACGAGCTTGGCAAAAGCATATAGTATGTGTTATGTATAGCCTATTATGTGTTAGTTTTAAGTTCTACTCGGTTGGACGGGCTTATTTAGAGACTTTTTTATGGAGACGCACGGCAGAACTACTACTTGTTAGAGATTTTCATGAAAAAAGGGTGATTTAGATGCTTTTTAGATTTTCTTATGAAAAAGCAAGAGAAGAAAAATATCTATTATATATT
>JAULBZ010000486.1:0-30414 GCA_032360805.1 Neoturris breviconis
TAATTCAATCCAACAAAATAACAATTAAAATATAAGTTAAAAACGTATAAAATAGCTTAAGAGCATGATTTGCAGTTCCAATAGATACTGTCAGCCTGGTTTTTCCTACATGCCTTTTTTAACACCTTGTGGCGATGGTTCCATGCTTGGCAAGTCCTAAAGACTAGAGAATTTGTTTCGGAAGTGGACTTTAATGGGAGAGCCAAAGGAATTCCCAAGCAAAGAATTTCCCAAACTTCAAAAAGTGACAACAAGTTAGAGACGAGCTTAATCTGTGTGTTGTTATCAACTTAACACGCCCTTTAAAAATAGGGTGCAGAAGAGTCCTGTATGAACAAATAGCTGTTCTTTTTCCTGATTAAAAACGAAGTGGTGCAATTCTGTACTATGCAGGGTTTTCGCATTTTCATTGGCCGAGAGAAGTACAATTAATAGTCTGTCAATGATTGGTACACAATTAACCACAAAACACTAAATCTATCTTATATTGTACACAATCGCTAGTATAGCTTTTATGCGACTACAAGTACTACCTTTTCGTACTAATTTTTTGCGGGTACTTATTTTTGCGAAAAACGAAATGTGCGAAAAAATGATCTCACGAAAAGTTTTACAAAATCAATTTCGCGAAGATAAGTGCACCAATATTCTAAAATGGTATGGAAAAGCAAACAATTGAACTGGTCTTTGATCTGTTCTGATGGCGTAAAATAACAATAAAGTTTTCGCATTCTTCACCGCGTTTCAGACAAGTTTCTGTTCCATACTTTAAGAAAGTAAATTTCTATGCAAAATAAATTGAAATGGAAGCAAATATGTATGGGTTTTATAGCTCTCTAATGACTAATGACTAAGTACAATCGGAGTATATTTCTGTTAAGTCTGTTTCACAGACGCAAGAGTTGTAAACAATGCACAATTCAACAAAACTGACGCAAGAATATCAAAACTATTTTACATATATTTCGTCTGCTTCATGCTCAAAGTATAAAAACAATTTCCGCAAAATGTACTATTTCCTCGCTCACCTGCAAAAATTTATTCGCGCAATAATTTTTTCTCTTAAGAGTGATAGAATACGATTTTTTTATATAAGAAGCAGATACTAAATTTAGGTAAAAAAGACAACTAAGAAACTAAGAAACGACCATATCTTTTTATAGATTTTAACCTCTAAAAACATATGTTGCTCTCGTGGATTTTACTAACTTGGTAAAAAAACATTTCTTTGTTTGTCACAGAACAGAATACGTCAAGCAAACCTTCTCATTTAGTATCTTTTGTTAGGTTCTTATGTGTTTTAACTTGAATTCCAAAATATAGGTCAAAGTTAAGAAACACCAGCTCACTTTCCTCAGTTTTTTATAAAAACAACGTGTATTGTGTTATGCTTACAACTCGTGCATGTGCGTCATATATGTGAAACAGATCATTCGTTAACATCTGCATAAACAAATAAATTCAACTACTTACTACTTGGCAAACTAACTAACTACTAAATGACAAAATAAACTTGTTAATTGTCCGCAGTAAAGACGCTAGAACATCGTTTTATTGTGGACATTGAACAAGTTTCTGCTCACTATAGATATTTTCATTTTCCTATGTTACCATTACCTTTAAATCGTACACCCTTAACAATTTTCTTATCATAAACCATCAAATCGTACATTCTTTAACTATTTTGCAGCGAGTTTCTTAGTATTTCTGTTTTAGGTCCAGAACAGAAATGTGCTCTGATTCAATCCACGTATGCGTAATGTCGTGTTCTGCTCTATTATTATAAAATGATCACGAATAATGAAAATGACGCATTGGTTGCTTAAAGTAGAAATCAGTTGCAATGCAATAATTTCCTGTTTTTGCAGTGACTTCAGTTACTGCACAAAAAGGAAGTTATTGCATTGTGTTTCTACTTTAAGCAACTAATATCTCGTTTTCATCATTCCTGATAGGTCTATTAAATAATAGTGAAATAGTTTCTAAAGTTTCATGTAAGTATCTTCACCTACCAGAATTCTCCATTTTATTATCATTTGGTATGACTTACAGACGGAGTATTCTTTTTATCTTCTTCTTGTGTAACAAAAGAACATTCCACATCCTCATTGAAAACTGTTTCCATGGTCAAGGAACGCTCTTTACTAAGTTCTACATCAATCTCTGTCACATTAGAGGTTTCACTTAGAATTGTGTCTATGGATGCAGTACGTGTCTTGCAAATTTCCTCATCAATCTCCATATGAACGGTTGCCAGAATGAATTGTGGCTCATCCGTTACATCTTCTTGAATAGTTTCGTTTGTATTAAACATTGACCGCGTTCGAATTGAGAATTTTGAACTCGTATTCTTGATGCCAAAAATTAAAGCATTTAACTTTTTCTTTACTTTTTGATTCATAAAGGCGTATATAACCACATTTACACAGCTGTTTGCTGTATGAAACACTTTAAGTACCGAGTTCAGGTACAATACTTCCTGTGTCAATCCCATTTGTGGTGGAAATAATAACTTCGTGTGATACACAATCTGGAAAATATCTCTTGGGAATACACAAATAACAAACGCAAGTCCCATGGTAGCGATGAATCGTATAGTTCGCTCATTTTGTCTTGTGCGTTTCAGTTGATCTTCGAGTGTGAATATTGTGCCACTATTTTTCTTCAGGGAGTAGCATATTCGTAAAATTGTAGTAGTGAATATCAAAAGGAAGAGAATATCACTCAAAGACATTAAGGTTACTCGTGGTACGACGTAATCAAGATGATGGACGTACCCACTGGCTGTACACGAGGCTTCATTAACAGTGGTCACATGCCATGCATAATCGAAATAAGAAGCAACTGATAACAGAAATGCAATAGAAATAGCCAAATATATTATGGAACGCGTGAATCGAGGCTTTAAAGGATAAATAATAGCTCTGTCACGGTCGATTGACATTATCAATATAATTCCGTGTGAAAAGCTTGTTGAGACTGGACCAATATTAGATAATATTTTACAACCGACTTCGCCAAAATCCCATCTTGAATAATGTACAACATTATAATAAATGAAGAGAAATGGATTGAACATTGATGCTATCATATCAACTACAGCTAAAAGTGTTATCAATGTTTCGTGAGTAGAAAGCGCTTTCTTTTGGCACCAGGTAAAGACATAAATAACAAAAGCATTTCCAAATACACCAATGATAAATATGACAACAAATAATGTAATGAGGACATAATCTACAGTTGTCAATGAAGGTTGTGAATGAGATGTGATTTCCGTTGTGTTATTCATTCTGTTTTCTTGTACAAATCATCACGTGCTAAACACCTGAACTCGTTAAGACTGCAATACATGATGTCGATTTTATAGCAATTATCCCTGTTCTCCTAAACTTTAACTCAGTTACAATAATTTGTTAAAGAACTTCCAGAGAGATAGTTTGCTTTCGTAATGATTAATATATCTGTTGTCACTGTTTTATATTCCCGAAACAAAACCAACTAACACGTTCAATAAAACAAATAATCCAATTTATTGTGATTAATAAGGACCTGTTATCACTTTGAACAGATCTAATAAATATTTATGACATCTCCGATGAAGAACGAATATTATGAGTTAACATGTTGATGTCATGTGATTGTTATGAGCAATCCTTCGTAGATGCAAAAACTAAAGGGAGAAATGAGAAGTTGTTCTTAGAATTTGTTGCTCTTGTTTAGGTTGGTAAGGATTATTTATAAATGATAAATTTACTCTGTTTTCGTGTTGTGAGAAATTAAAGGAACAATTTATGTATTTTCTACCAAGAAAATATTTTCGGAGAATTTTCAAAACAATCTGGGTGGGGGATATAAGATACCTAAAAGAGATTGTCTTGCATTGCCATGCACGATAATCTAAATATATTTTCTATGATAAAAAGTTATTTGAAAATCGAAATATTTGCCTTAAAATCCCAATTCAAGAATTTAACTCTTTACAATTACATTTCGGAGAGTAGTGTTCAAACCTATAAAACTTTTTAAACCCTATTTAGGCCGGGGTTTTGGGGGGTTTTCTGAAAAGCGAGGGGGCACCCCCACCCCCGCACATAACTTTTGATAAAACCTTCCAGAAAGTTAGATCACATAATTAACACCTTAGCATAAATATTTTCTTAATAGCGTCATCCTTCAAAATACATCATGACAAACCGGGTACTGCAAACAAAATATTTTTTGGTGTAATATATTTTTTTTAATTGTCAAGCAAAAATAATAATAAGAGTTTTTTTTAAAAAAAAAAAATTTTACTACCTGTCCAAAAAATTATCCCTAGTTACAAAAAAATATTTTTCAAAATGATCCTAAATAAATTGTAGAAAAAATTCCAAGATTTCGAGTCATATAAGTCATTCATTCAAGAGTTCGCAGAAAAGTTTAGAATTTTGTGCCCATCCCCGACCTGAATAGAGATAGGTAACGCATATGGGATCTCTCAAAATATGGAAAAACGTAAAAAGGAACAAAACTTTCTATATCTTATATTCTTTTTGTGGTAAAACGATTATTCCAGTTGTGTCAAGCATTTATTTACTTTTCAGAAAAAGTCTACTCTTGTTGGCAAAAAATGCATAGTTTTCAAGATGTTTGCTTATAAATACTGAACATATGTATATAGGTTTTATAGGTTAAACATTAACCTTCAATTTCAAAACTCAGACAAACAAAAACTTCGCCATGTTTTATTTTCGTCTCACCAAAGATGACAAAATAAACGGTGACGAAGTTAATCGAAGTTAATAATGTATGAAGAAATACTTTTTAGGAAAATTTCTGATTAGCCACACATAAAGCTCACTTTTTTTCATGCCAACTACGTGGTCATGTGATTTACAGGTGTATTTTACAGACCAGAATAAAATGACTAAAATAACAGTTAAATGGTTAACTTTTTAAAAAGTATAGCAATCGTATTGGATATATAAATGATACACCTCCACGCCAAGCTCGTCCCCAGCACCTTTTGACTTTTTTTTATTTTTCTCGGACCGAGAAAAATAAAAAAAAGTCAAAAGGTGCTGGAGACGAGCTTGACCTCCACGCCTTATTATTACGGGTTTGTGGTCATTTAAAGACCAGAACATTGAATTCATGGTTTGCTGATATAACTTGTATAGAACCAGTGAAGAATGTTCTAGCAAAATTACTAAGCATAAGCTACATTAGGTCCAGTTATCACTGACATGACTTTCATAAAGAAATATGCTCCACTATCTTCTGAAGGACGTTCATGTAATGAGATACATATCGAAACCTAAAATCAAGATAGATTCTGCGCGTGATGCTCACCTCAGGCGAGTTCGAGCTTGGTACTCACTCGATAAAATTCATTAAATTTAGTGTATTGTTATTATCTATTTCCCAATTAGCATAGTTAATGTATCATTTCAAGACATATTAAAAAATACTATTAATAGCACATTACTAATTCTTCTTATTAAAAAGCCGTAAGCTAATTACTACTTTAATTAGTCTCTAATGATTGATATAATTGCTGTTTCATTCCCCATAAGTATTTTAATTTAATGATTTGTTGATAATTAAGTTACTACGTGATGTAATGTTTCAAAGATAGTTGTTACTAAAATGCCGTAAATGTAAATCTACAAGGAAATTAAAAGTATTTACATCGAGAGGAAGTGCGCAATGGTGAACTCGGGGTTAGGGATCGCAAAATAGCCTTAGCAATTGGGTTTACTGAGACTGTGTTCGCACTCGTCGGATAGAAACTATTTCGGAAAGATCTCATTCAAACCGACTGTGGAAAATATAGCTATATTATTATATTGCATCATTCTTTTTAAAGCCAAAATCATGAATAAGTTACACATACAATTAGAACATGAAATTATCTCCAATACTACTTGTGGCGAAAGAAATGATTTGGATAAGCGCCTGAAACTCTTTCTCCAATATCCCGATTTTATAAATTTCGAAAACTATGCCGGAATGATTCCATTTCACCGCAACAAGCGAAACGAAATCATTCCGTTGTGTATATCAATTAGACGAGGAACAGTGTGAACGCAAGGCATATCCGGTAATTCATTCCGTTTGGGTGTTCGGAAATATTTAACTCTTTAAAAAATCAGAAGTGAAAATAGCGTGTAATTGAATGTACCCACAGTAAAATACATGTGTGTATCACCAAAACGTAAATAAATCATTCGAAATATATTCCGATGGTTCTACCTACAGTATCCAGGTCAGAAGAAGATGTTACCACATTATTCCCTACCCTCATACTAAGGATGTCATCGACAATGCTCGGAAATATGAGAAGGAATTTTACAGGATTTGCGACTATACCATACCATACAATATCTTCATTCAAGACGTTGTAAGAACACTGTTTATGTCACGATCACAAATATATATAACTATATACATAAAGAAACTGTATTTCTATTTATTTTTTGACATACTTGGTTAGTGGTTTAGAACTGGTATCATTACGTGCCTAAACATGTTGAACCGTTGGTGTTCCTTGTTTTTTGGCTTGTGAACAAGGTAGCCCACTTCGGGGGTTCCGGAAAGATGATATATGATTACACGCTACGATTTTTAGTCACGATTTGGTACTCTACTAACTGCCATTATGGAAAATCGGCCACGATTTTAAAAAATCTGCGAACGGTTAACAGATTTTTGCAGTGTCGTACACACGACGTCCAGACCATGGATCGAATCGGCCCGATTAATCGTAGCGTGTAAACGTAGCTTATGTCAATAACTACAAATAACTTTTTTTGAATATATATAGTCAACCTAGTTATTTTATATCAGTTTAGATAAGAACTATAAATTCACAGTAACAAAGCAATCATAGCCAGAGTCCCAAATAGTGTATTTTACGTTACATGTACACAATATCACAAAAATCTTTTATTTTGTTTTGTAGTTTCCAATTTTTATTATTATATTGACATAAATCATTTAAAAAACAAACTTTTGTCACAAATCGTGTTTAAAAAATGTTTCAATACAGTTTTTGCAGATGTTAAAAAGCAAAAAAAGTAAATCATTAGTCACTTACCTATTAGCGTAAAAACTGAATAGAAAAGAGAAAAAAAGTATAAGCAGTAACAATGGGGCACATAGTGTTCCATTATATAATAGGGTGTTCTCATCAACAAAGTTACAGAACTTAGTGTCATTTACAATGCTGTAACATATCGTTGATAAAGATATTAAATAATATAGGACCCAAAACGGATCCTTAAGACACTCCTGACAATATTTCAAGCTTCGACTAAAAGGTGGACCTATGCATACTCGATGCTTTCTATTGCTGTGAATTAACCTTAGTGTTTTTTGTCCGAATCCATAAGCTGACATTTTTGCAATAAGTAGGTCGTGTAGTAAGCAGTCAGAAGCCTTGCATGAATCAATCAGAATAGCGCCCATCCTGCCACTTGAATAAATCTATCAGAATAACGCCCATCCTACCAGAGCTGTTAAGACATTTTTGCCAATCACGAAGTATGTTTAAAAAGCCATATTGTGGATTATAGCCTTTTCCTTTTTTTGATTTTATGAGCGCTCCACCACTGATGATTGTTTTTTTCAGGCGCGCGCTGTTATTTTTGCGAGCGTGCGTAAGGCTCTGCAAAGGAGAGTAACCGACTTCGCCAAAGTCCTGTCTTGAGTAATTTACAATAAAATAAAAAGAAATAATCATTTTAGATCTAGCTAAAAAGTGTTATCAATGTTTCTTGATTGGATACCAGATACCAGATCTGAAAACAGTTCGTTTTAATTGACTTATCCAATTTTGAAATAAGCACTGCCCTCTTTCAAGCGCGGTTCTCCAATAAGCGCTGCCTGGAAAAATTCAAAAATTAAATAAGCGCTGGGGGCGTTTATTAGAGAAAATACGGTGTATGATCGCTTCGAGACAAAAGCATAAACACCCACCGATACAAGTAAACAAGAGTCTAACAAGTGGGTACAGTCTATTTAGACATCTATCTATTTTGTTTCTCTATCTGACTTGGGAT
This sequence comes from Neoturris breviconis, assembly GCA_032360805.1. Taxonomy (NCBI): domain Eukaryota; kingdom Metazoa; phylum Cnidaria; class Hydrozoa; order Anthoathecata; family Pandeidae; genus Neoturris; species Neoturris breviconis. The sequence continues at coordinate 8,043 of JAULBZ010000486.1, forward strand.
TAATCGAAATTATAATGATTTTGATTGAATAAAAGAACCCTCGTTATCGTATCAGTTTCGGGGAATCTTGAGATTGTGTGTCAAAACAAACAAGAAACCAAATCGACTTGAAAAATCACTGTCCCATAAATTGACAAATTTTATTTTTTAACCCAAATAAGCTTTTATGCAGTATATACTGTACTGTGTACCACAAAAACTGCGGCCGATGGGAATTTATATAAAAGTTTTAATCTATAAAAACATTGATATATTGATCAAAAGTTGATACATTGATACATTGATCAAAAGATATATTTAACCCTTATTAAAAATAACATTTACCACTGTGCCGCAGGCGATGAGTATTTAAATAAAGGTTTTCCAAAATCTATCAAGACATTGATTTTTCAAGCCTGAACATTTTAAGGCTTTTCTGCAGTATATATACATATTACAAAAGCTGCAGGTGGTTGGAATTCAAATAAAAGTAGCTATTAATATCTATGAAGACATTATTGATGTTCCAATTCAATGATATTTTTAAGATTAAGAAAAACATTTACCGCCACCATCGGTGGATTAAACCTTTCTGTGCTATACCACAAAAACCGCAGCCGATGGTAATTTTTATATATATAATTTTCAAACCTATCAAGTCATTGATAGTCAAAGATATTTGTAGCACCACTACCTTATGGGAAAGTGTCTGAGGAACAAAAAAATGCGGAATTAAAGAATGCAAAACCCACCTCAAAGGGCTTTTTGCGGAATAAAAGAATGCGAATGAGCAATTTTTATTGGTTCTGCGAAACTAAAGATTACGAATTAGCATTTAAAACTACTTAACTCATTTTTTTTAAAAAAATTATATATATACTGTATTCTTTTTTGTAATTTAAATAAACTCTTTTACGTAGATTTTCAAAAGAAACCTCACAATACGGAAAAGATTTCTTACAAACGTAATACTTAAGTTAAGTATAACAAGAAAGACCTATCTGGGCGATTTAAAAAAGTCATCAATTCGATTTACATTAATTCTGGAAACGAAGAAAACCCTAGAGCTTTCTCGACCATTATCATTGTTGTTCTTTCATATTTACGTTCACGTACACGTAAATCAACTATCGTGGAAATCGTGGGGGAAAGAAACTCCTACCCACACAAAAATTTAAAAATATAGCCAATAAATTGACGAGAAAATAATAATAACTAGACGTATCCTATGCGTGAACAATCTCGCTGGTATTGCGTTCCTTAGCACATCAGTTGCAATCGAGTTAGTACCCAATGGTCAAACACTTGTTCAAAGTCCGTAGTAAAATCTCTGAAACAACGTTGATAGCGTTGTTCTAGCGTCTTTACTACCTACTTTGTTTATTAAACATACAGAATATATATTTTTATACGAAAAGTTGACTTTCATTTGATGAATAATTATTTTCTATGAAGGCGAAATGTGTAAAAAAAAATAAAAAAAAAGTGTGATTTTTATTTCCAGAATGAAATAAACTTGTGACAAAAACATGTGTATAAACGACTTTCTGGCAATGACTGGTACGACAAAAACATACACGTATAAAAGTCAGAGCATTGATCATTGTAAGGCACTACGGTAAACCGGTAAATAATGTACTGAATTTTACTTACTTTATTTACTTTATCCAGCTTTTGTGATATCTTCTCACGCATCCAACTTGAAAAGTCCAATGCCCATCATGTCAATGATGCTGTTGGATGATGACTGTCTGTATCCAACATAATTTGGATTTGATGATTAATCTGGGATTGAAGCCAAAAATGAGTCGAGTTATGCTTTAAAGTGCAGCATAGAGCAATTTGTTAAATCACGAATATGCTTTGGTATACAGTTAAAAAGGCGAGGTCCTGTCACGGCCAGTGATGAGCATCTCACATGTTGAAACGGGCCTTTTACAATGGTTGGCACAACACATTTTCTTCCTAATCGTACATGGTAGTAACTTTTAATACCACCAGTCTCAATACCGTTTTCCATTTGACTGAAGTTTGGAACCAAATCTTCTAAAAAAATTTAAATGTAATTGATAATGTACCTCCCTCTTCTCATTTCTAGAGAGAAGACTTTAAATTTTAATAATTGATTCCAGTAGGATAACGAATATGCTCCGGAGTTTTTTCTGATAAAATTTCTCTGAATCATCTTTAATTTCTGTTGTTCACCCCTCTTAAGAGGATTCCATAATTGAGAGCTGACTAATCCATTTACTCTATTAACAACATGATTAAGGTGATCATTAAACTTTGCACTATCTGACATTATAATTCCTAAGTCTTTTACAGAGTTTTTAGTTTGTATTTTTTCGTGTTTGTCATTCAAGTATATAGATTGCGATTTAGCAACATCATTTTTTCCATACGACAAATGTTCAAATTTGCATCCATTAAGCTTCATATTATCTTTCAATGTCCAGTCATAAACAACATTAAGGTCATGCTGCAGTTTGAAAGAATCGACAATATCATTTATTACTTTAAGCAGTCTTGTATCATCTGCAAAACTGGATAATATACAGTATTTGATGTTTTCATCTATATTGCTAATCATGATTAAAAACAATAATGGACCAAGGACTGATCCTTGGTGTACTCCAGATATAACATTAGCAGCTTCTGATAGAATGCCATTAACTGTTGTATATTGTATTCTACCAGTAATAAAAGATTCAATCCAGTTAATGATTTTATGGTGAATGCGTAAATTACTGAGTTTTGCAAGTAGAACCTTGTGATCAACTTTGTCAAATGCTTTACTGAAGTCGAGGTAAACAGCATCCACATTTGACTCTTTTTCCAGATAGGATATATTGGTATCAAAATGTGTAAGTAGTTGACTGAGGCAAGAACGACCAGCTCTGAAACCATGTTGTGAGTTGTTAAACAGAAGATTTCTTTCAATGTGGTTGATAACTTTTATCAGCAATATTATCGGTACACTTTTTCAGGAGGATAGCTGACTACTTCATTTGGTCCAGCAGCTGCTTTGGTAGAAAGTGTTTTGATTGCTTCAATTATATCGTCACTAGTGACAGATATTTCAGCCATTTCAGTAATATTTTCCTTTTGGTTCTTAAATTCATTAATGTTTGTATTATGTGGCTGGCTAAAAACAGATAGATATTGTTCTTGGAGAATGTCTGCCATCTCTTTACTAGAAGAAGTGAGAAGTTTTTTCTTTTTGTCATAGAGAGTTTTTTTGAGATTTTTTATCAATTTCCTTCGCTTTCTTATCAGAATGCGTCGATCCCTTGGAATTCTGTATTTTTTGTTATTGGTGTTGAAAAATATTTTTTTTGGTACATGAATTTCTAAGATGACACAAGAATGTTTCCAACTGTTTGTCTAATGAAAGGTTTTCAAATGTGTCTTTCCAGTTTATTTTACTCAATTCATTGTTGAATTTTTCCCAGTCAATTGTTTCATTAAAATAGTTAATAAGTTCAAACTTATTTTTGACATTTCTATTTACATTAAAAATATTGGTTAAAAATGGATTATAGTGTGCGGTAACTTCAATCAAATGATGATGAGATACTGAAGGTGCTGAAGGAATATTTGTATAGTTGTGAATAAGTTCTTTGTTATTTGTTAAAAGAAGGTCTAAGATACCAAGACGGTGGGTGGGTTTTTGGATACATTGGTGTAAGTGAAACTCATTCATAAAATCTTCAAGTTCGTTATGTAATGTTGTTTCAATACATACTACATCCTGGATTAATGTTTTGTCCATCAAACCGTTTCATATGGGGAAGATTGAAGTCTCCACATAAGAAAATATCAGGAGATTTTCCTTCAATTTCATTAAGAACTGATACAAATTCATTTACACCAGAGAGGTTGTTATGCGTGCTATCATCTGGTTGTTTACACTATTGCTGAATTGAACTAACTCTTTAAATTGGCTAGCTATATCATTGCGCATGTATTGTGCCACACCACCACTGCAGCGTCCTCTTTTAGGTTTTTTTCTTTTTCGATCACTGCGATATTCTATAAAAGACTTGCCAAAAATCTTTAATTTTGTCCACTCGGTCCCAATTTTTAGGTAAAAAGGGTCCAAATTGTCCTGAAAATTGGTTATGGCATTCTAGGCAATATAACAAGACCGCTGGCCAATTTTTTTTAAAAGTGGAGACTTTTTCGAACATTTGACTTACATTTCACCAAAATGTTCAATTTATGATTTTTGTTGATTTTTTTTTTGAATTTTTTTCCCTGTTTATAAGGATTTGACCAGAATTACATTTGGACTTAAAAAATGTTTGAAAATTAACTTTTCTATGAGACAATGAATCTTTTTGGCAGACATTTTGTATTTTGGGGAAGCTCTCTCCTTAATTTTTTAAGATGATAAAAAATAATTTTTAACATTAAGAATTTAAGTCTCCATTTTGATTTTGGAAAACTTCCTTCTTTAGGGCCATAAAACATTAAAATGCAAATTAGAAATATAATGACAATACCCAATTCAACAGAGGAAGATTTTTTAAAATAAATTAGAAATATAATGACAATACACAATTCAACAGAGGAATATTTTTTAATAATAGAAAAACTTGTTTTTAGATGAATATGTAATCTTCTATTTCATTATTCTTTATTTCTTTTTAATTTTAATAACAATATAATGTGTGCATCCAATTTATATCCACTGTGGAAGAGTGACATTTGAGCATTGCTTTAGGCTATGATATCAAATTTCACTGCTCTCCTCCACAGTGACTTGACATAATTTTACCTTGATAATGGTGCTCCAATTGTTTATTTGACCTGAAACTGTATCAACTTAATAAGGACATGAAATCCTAATGCCATGTAAAATTTTGGTGTTTATCCTGGATATGAAATTTCACTACTCTCCCACACAGTGACCTGACATAATTTTATCTTGAAAAAGGTGTTTCAAATGTTTATTTGAACTGAAACTTAACCATCTTAATAAAGACATATTTTAAACACTGACGTATAATGTGTGTATGTGTACTTATGTGCTTAGGTTTAACTTTCACTTGGTTTGGTGGGCTACTTTCAATACTGTACCTTTGATTTTATAGCTTTATCCTGTTACTGCTGCAGCTTTTGAATTTCATTCACCAAGAGAAGTAAAGCTCTTCATTAGTTCTGATCAGGTTTGTCATACAGTTTAGTTATATGTAACAATAATTTATCCATTATATGCCTCATCTGTGAGGAAAATTATAAATCTCTCCCTCTTCTTATTTGGGTAAGGTGAAAAAGATCTAAAATTATGATTCTACACCGCAAAGTTTTATAAATTTTCTCCAGCAATTTAAAATTGTATAGTACTGTCGGTTAGATACTATAAATTAGAGTTTAACTATTACATGCTTTCTCAGTTAGGGGCGATCTCAAAATTTTGCTCCAAAATCAACTTTTTTGGTAGGGTTAAATCAACTAAAATTGACAAAATTCATCAAAAATGAATCTGTACAGAAGTGTGTTAGATCAACGAGCTTGCAATGGATTGGTTTCTTTGGTACGAAGAAACCAATCCATGGCAAGATCGTTGACTCTCCTCTGTAGATTTTAGAGACGGTCCCTTATAACAGTGTAATAACCTAATTTAGATTGCTCTTGGACTTCAAGCTATGAATGACATAAACTCTTTGATCACTGAATTAACAGAACTGTTTCAAAGTAATGTCTCAAAATACAAGCAGCCGTTGTCAACAAAACCTATTTGTGAAGATATAACTGTGGACAGTGGTGTTCAAACGAAAGATGTTTCTGACTATCAGAGCAAAGTTGATGTTTTCCAACGCTCGATGCCATCTATTGAATTATTTGCATCTGTGTCATGTATTTCAATCATACTTTATCACAAGAAATACCAACAGCCTCTGATCTCAACTATTTACCCTGCAGTGTATTTGAGTCTATTGCAACCAACATGTTCTATCACAACTTTGAAGGAGAAGAAAGCACTTATAAGTTTGCTAGAGGTTTCTGTGTTGACATCATCAAATTTTAATGGAATTAACGGTCAGGCTGTGATACCTTCACTTGGGGACTTTAATGCTGAAATGATAACATGTGGAAAAGGAATTATCAGTGAGAAAACGGGTCTTCCTTCTACTTTCTTGAATGTAGCTCTTACTCTTGAAAACAAAACTGAACTGAATATAGATGTACGTGTTGGAAAACCGCTGTATTTGAAGTATTACGCATCACTGGATAAGAACCTGCAAATGTTTTGTTCTCAACTTATAAGCATCGTTGGTTCACAGAGTTCTGATAAAGATCTAGATGCTTCTCAACTTACAACCGGTTGCAATTTAAAGACTACAGAAACTCAACCAAGCCTGCTTGATTTCAAGTTGAAACGGTTTTCTCTATATACACAAAGATTTCACATATCCGCTTCTGCATCGTGTATAGAAAAACAAACTAGTGCTAACATGCAGTATCAAACAGTTGATGTTAATTTTACGATGGGATACTGTAAAGGAAGACGTACACTCCAAAATATTCATATGAAATCTCAACTTAAAGGTTTTGAAGTTTACTTTACCGAGGCAGAAAAGAGAGTGAATATGTTAATGCCGCTGAACTGTGAGCTTGACGTACTGGCAGAACTTTGTGCTCATAGTGGAAATGTTAGTTTTGAAAGGTAAATGTTTAATGCTGCACTCCAGTGCACAAATTAAGAACAAATCACTGTGAGGGAGTCTTAAAAACTCATCCACATTGGTTATTCACTACAATTTTGAGCACTACATTTTGACAGAAACTTAAGGCCGTTTTCCACTTCAGAAAATTTTCTGCGAAATGGAGATGGAACAGGAAATGCCGCACGTAAAAAAAATGTAGGCATTCCAGTAGTAGAAGTTGACATTGCACATCCGTGTTATCTCAATTTCTAACAATGGAATATCTATATTTATTTCTACGTGTGTGCATTTTCAGTTCTGTTTCCAATAAGCGGAAAATTTTCTGAAGTGGAAAACAGCCTATATATTAGAAAATGAATTGTACACAAAGTCAAATTTGAAAAAAAAAAATTATTTTTAAATAAATTTGTGAATTTATTTGAAAATTAATATGTTGTTTTAGTATTTTGAGTTAGACTGTTTAAGCTCTGGCGCTAAGGAACATTCTAAGAGTGATAAAGAGCATTCACAAGCTTTGAAAGGTGTGATTTTTGATGACGTCAGCAAAACATGATAACATCAACTTCAAAATGTTTATTAGATGTTCTAGTATTATATTATTATACCAAGTTTCATGACAATATGTTCAGCTAATCCTGCAATCTCAAAGGGGGACAGAATCTGCCCACCCCTTCCCCCGGCTATTTCAACCCATCCAAAGTCTGGTCTCAATAGGATTAAAATATAATCTTATTTAGGATAATAACTATATCCATTTATAATTATTTACACAAATATTTTTTTCTTTCAAGCTTTAATCCAAGATTTTATGTTTGGTATAATTGTAAATTTGCGCATCTCAAAGTTTGTCAACACCTATATAACCTTATAAAGGCTACAATTAAAGAAGTACAAGAGCTTATGCAACCTGACAATGAGAATGGAAAGGAAATACCTCCTGTAGATGGTAGTGATGTAAAAGGAAAATATTTACCGCAGAAGGAAGAAGCTGCTATTGCAGAATTACAAACAAGTGTTGATGATTTAAGAAATGGTCAATTTGAGTATATTGTACAAGATGATGGTAAGACTCTAGTTTGTTATGAGAACAATTAATCATAGGATTGGATTATAGCAATCACTCCTCCACTGTAAACATATGTATGAAATGTTATTTGTTGACATACAAGATGCACTGGTTGAAATAAGTGTAAATAATCACTGCGAAGGAGGGATTTGTGAGCATAGCTGTGAGCACAGTGATTATTTGCAATCAATTTGACCACTGATGCACTAGTTTTTACAAAGAAATCAATTAATTGCAATCTTGATTTTATTTTGATGCTACTGACCATTTAATTCTATCACATTTTTAGATTCAGCAAGCTCAGTGCCTGATGAAAATCAGATATTATTCACCAGCGAAAACAAATCTCCGCCTATGATGACATGGAAATATCCCGAAGCACGAACAATCACTGATATAACTGTTCTTCCTGTACCCTTTCATTTTACTAACGAAGCTCGCTCACATTGGATACAAGATACAGATACAGTAAGTTTAGTAATCGAAAAAAGAGTAAATATGTAGCCTGAAGCTATCTCAAACATCTCCCCTCCATAGCAGCCATTTACTCTTATTTATTCCAGTGAAATTGTTGAAAAAGAAAAGTAAAGTATTAAAAGCTTCAGTTTTTCAGCTTAAAACTATACTCTAAATCTCTTCCATAGTGATTATTTACTCTCATTTTGAATACTGTATTACAGAATTGTACCTGCAGGGGGTACCTGCAACCTGCAGGGGGTACGTGCAGTCAACGACCTTCCGTCTGATTGGTTTTTTAGAACAAAGAAACCAATCAAGTGGTAGCTCATTGACATCGTTAACTGATCTGTTTATCCCTTTAGATCCCCTGTTTATTAGAGTATTGGGATGAACTGTCACATTCTTTTATTATTTGTGAAGAATTATTTCTTTCGGAAAATGATTCAACTACTGTAAAAAATACAAAATCAATAACTGATGCAATTTCCCAAATATGGCGCATTGTTGTTGTTATACCTGAAGAAATTCACAGGTTAGTGCAAAGTCTTATTTCGATGTTTTGCTTTGGTTATGTTTACCCAGTGTGTATGTGACATCTAGGCATAAATCTAGGTACAAGACTGTTCACGTTTTGATGCTGAATGGACACTGTGTGTTGTTGTTATTCATATCTTAATTAGCCTATCAAACAAAGTTTGGATGGGTGATTGCTATCTCTTTTTGTGGGTGGTTTTCTTATTAGACCATGTTTCTGAAGAGATATTGTCTTGCAATGTTTGGCATCAGCATTCTAGGCAACATTTCAAAAGAACTCACAAAAAATTATTTTGCTTGCTCAAAACCGAGTATCAGGTAAAATAAAAAATGAAATAATAGAAACCATCTTTTATTATTTGTTTTAATTTCTGCGCCTATGCTTTAATAACTTTATACACTTTTAATTGCATGTGCCAGATTTTATTTTATAGCCAATTATTTATCTTAATCCAATGTGTAAATCTATATGCTTTATTTGCAAGTAATTTGCATTCGAAAACTATGCGATCATAACAATATAGGAACACCATTCTTTTAGTGTATAGATAATAGTATCGTGTGTGTATGCGAATCATTTCCTTGTGCTTGGGTTAACTATCGCTCAGTTTGATACTTTCGATACCATTGCTTTGATTGAGCATAGCTTCATGCTTTGTAGCATCACGCTATATAATCACTTCTCCAACTTGATATTTACTCTTATTCCTAGCTCTGTAGTTTTAACCAGCATAGAATAATGATTATTCGTTTAGACATGAGTTGCAGATTCCGAATGAAGAGAATATTACGCTTTCACCTGTCCCGGCAGCTTCATTGGCAGCATGCATGAAAGTTAATTCATTGTATGCACCTTCGTTAGTGCCATCATTGCAAATGAAGTTGTCAATTGAAGCAGTGGATATCATCATTAGTAACAGCATGAGTCAACTAGGCAAAGGTAACAGCTTACGTATTATTATAAGTTCAATGGTGACAGACCAGTTAGTTATGCTGAAACCTCCTAACAATGGAACTCTACCAGACAAACATCTATAACAACTTGTGCATATTAAGCTTAGGAACCAATAACGTTGATCCTGATAGGGTCTGTTATTCAGTTGTTTCACTTTACTTCTGCTATAAAATAAATCTATTGTCTTGGTGCTTAAAGAATCTTGTAATATGTATGCCAGGGGTTAGAATTACTGCTGTTGGTCACTGTGGAGGAGAGATTTGGCTGAAAATCTAAAAAATATCTTCTTCACGGTGATGACCAGAAGTTATTTTAACTCCTGGTGTATCAACTGCACAATAAACAGTCTTCAATTATTGCTTTCATTTCCAGCACAGAGTATCCTATTTACAGAATCAAAACATTCATTGACAATCATATTATATTACTTTCCTGTACTTTCCTGTTTTTTGATGCTACTGATCAAATAATTGTTGTGGAGAAGTGATTTTTGGCCATATCTTCAGCCCTAGTAGTTTCAATCTATATAATTTTATTTTAGCATCACCCAATCATCTTTCTCCATTCTACATTGAAGAGGGTGGCGTCTACCCAGAAACATTTGAAGCTGTTAAACTCTCATTTGAAGACTTGGGATGTAAAATGGGTTTAGTTAGCTCATTAAGTACTTGTGTAAATGTTGCAACTAAAGTTGATATGAATGTTATGGACTTCAATAATTATTGTTGGTTAAATGTAATCGTACCTACAGAGGTTTCGATCAACTTAAAACAGGTTAGTATAATCGTACCTACAAAGGTTATCTACATTAAACAGGTTAGGCTGTTCTGTTTTTCTGAGTACACCATGAATCTTCCGTATACTTCATTTGTGTGTTACAGTTTCTAATTCTCCATTTAAGAGGTTATATTAAGCAAAATTTTATTTGCATCCACAACAAACTTGACTAGTTCCTTTGTGCATTTTCCACAACTGGACTGGTTTCTTTATGCATCCTTTACAACAATTGGACTGGTTTCTTTATGCATCTACAACATTGTTGTAACAATACATTTACTAACTAGACTAATGTATGTAACCATTAAAAAATGTCGGTGTCATCCATCATGCATTTTTCTCATTTACGTGTCTCAATAAATAAATTCCTTTACGCTCTCTCTAAATAAAATTAAAAAACATTGACTGGTTTCTATATCACAAGGATCAGTGTTCGAAATAAGAGGAAATAATCACTGTGGATGAGAGGGGTTTGAGCATTGCTTCAAAAACCACTTCTCCACAGTGATTATTTCCTCTTATTTCGCACTGAAGAAACTGAAGAAATTAATTAACTTGTTATTCTTTTTTATTATTAATGGGGAAGCACTGAAAAAAAATGTTCTATTCATAGGATTTATCGATTGATAGTACAAACATGAACATAGAATTAGGAGAAACAGATGTATTTGTAACACAAACGTTTGTGCATACTATTAAACAAACAGCACAAGCTTGGAAAGATATTTCAAATAATAAAGCAGAAGTTGTATTATTCAGCCATTATATTCTATGTAATCAAACGCAAGATGCTTTACATATACAGCAGGTACCAGCGAATGATCAATGTGGAGGAGTATGTTTTTAGCATAGCTTCAAGATTTGCTATCTGAATCTATGCTGAAAGGTCGCTCTTCCAAAGTGATTAACAATTTTGTCTTATTTTGAGCACAGGGATATGTGTTTGTTTATAATACTGAAATAAACTCCTTCAGTGAAGAGTATGATTCGATTAGTCGAAATAAGAGTGAATAATCACTGTGAAGGAGACGGTTTTGAACATAGCTTCAGGAGTTGTAGCTGAAAAATTATTCCTTTGCAGTGATTATTTACTCTACTTCGAGTACTAGACTCTAGTGTTTTTTAGTTCAATACTATCACTTTGGGGTGGGAGGCAGCATCCCCCCTTTCTTAATAGACCATGTTACCATTTCGATTTGGTACAAGCATGCAAGGGGATATTTTAGGAGGACTTACCAAATGCTTTTTGATTTCGACCACTTGGTTCTGATTTTCAGTGAAAAAACTTTTAGTTCAATAGACTGAAAAAGTGTGGCATACCATCTTAAAATTTAGTATCGCATCCTAGGCAATATAATGAGACCACTGGCAAATTTTTAGCCCACCAAACAAAGTTTGGATGGGCTATTACTATCACTTTGCGTTGGCTCTGTGCTTTTCTTAATAGACCATGTTTCCAAAGGGCTAGTATTTTGAAATCTGGTACCAGCATTTGTGGCAATAGTCTAAAAAGAAAATCTTTTTGATTTTGTCTCAAGTTTTGGACAAAAAGGGTCCAAATGACATTTTCGGTCCAATGGACTGAAAAAGTGTGGTACTGTTCTGAAATTTGGCTATGGCTTATAGGCAATTTTACGAGACCTCTAAACAATTTTTTTTCAATTTCATCGACTTGGGACCAAGTGTCAACGAAAAAGGGATTTATTTCAAAACTTGAAAATTTTCACAAATTTGATTTACATTATAAGGATTTGACCAGAATCACATTTGGACTTGAAAAGTTTTTGAAAATTAACTTTTCTATTAGATTTTCACCATGAATCTTTTTTGGCAGACATTTTGTATTTTGGAAAAGCTCCCTCTTCAATCTTTTGAGATAATAAGTGATATTTTTTTCTAAAAATAATTTTTAAAATTTTCAGAATTGAATTTTCCATTTTGATTTTGGGAAGCTTCCTTCCTTAGCCTGCATACATGTCCTATATATACATATCTATGCACTTAGGGTATATGTTTATAACATTACTTCATTTTATATCTATATAATTAAATGCATCACTATTAGCTACAATATTGGGACACTATAGCATTCTTACACTATGATGCATCATGTATGGAATCATTTTGATATGCTAGGTTTAAGTTTTGTTGGTTTCGCAGGCTACTATCAAAATCGTACCTTTGATTAAATTAGTTCTTAATTTGTTGGTCTTATAGATAAACACTGATGAAGATATCACATTACGAAGTGGACAAGCTTACCCATATAGCTGGTGTTCAAAGAAGAATCCCCTCATACGATTTTGCATTGAATCTGTTGGTGATTGGAAATGGTCAGAACCAATTGATATCAATATATTAGGTATTTATCCACGAAAGATTGATCATGTCGGACATACATCACAATTATTTGTTGAGATTAAGATGATTGGTGGACTTCAAAAACAGGTAATGTTAAATATTAAGCTTTATGATAAAGGGTGTTGTCTCAACAATCTTGGATTTGATTGGCTTTTCATATTGATGTTAAAATTGATGTAATATCAGTGATTGGAATAAGAGTTAATAATCCTTGTGAAGGAGGGATCTTTGAGCATGGCTTCAGGCTTTGTAGTCCGAAGCTATGTTCAAAAATTGCTCCTCTACAGTGAATATTATATTTAATTGGTAAGGAACCCATGGAAGCCTTACATCGATGTCTAACTTGAAATGTATGATAGTAATTATTTTGTAGTTATCTTGAGATTCTCTTCCATATAGTTTTGATATTTCTTTTCACAAGTTGTGTTTGAAGTAGAGTATAATGAATGAAGGGTCAGGTAATTTTGTTGATAATTTACCTTTTAGATAATATTTCATGGTTCTTGTTCATTCATGAATAATTTAAGTTTTGACGTTCAAATGGAAGTAATAACTCAAGAATCTGTTCATCATACTTCTGCTATTCAACAAAATATAACAAATGTAAGACTTGATATTGTAATGTTTCTATCATGTGCATACACATGGTTTCTTTGAAGATATTAGTCCCCCCTCCCTCTACAAATCCACCCACTTCTTTTGAGGTAACCTCTAAATAATGCTCAACAGGCCTCCCTCTTGAATGGATTTTTTGGAAGTATCCTTCCTCCCCCATCCCTTGATGGCATCATTGAAAATCGGAAAAATCACTTGATGGCAGAACATTTGTTGTAAACCTTTCTTTGCAAAATGTATTTTGCTATGACATAACTACATCTGCTATTACTCATGCTTATGACCTGTGCATACGCATACAGTCTACGCTCACAAATCATTCCTCCATAGTGATGGTTATTTCTATCCTGTGGTGGTAGGATGAGGCCCATACATGTAGTTGTTACTGACGTTAATCTCTAACCATTTATGAATGAGGTCATTGCAAATGTAACAAGAAATTATTAAGTCAATAAGTGTTACCTAATAATAAGCTCAATGGACAATTGTGTAGTTTAAACTCTAAAGACTAAATTTACTCACAAAGATTTACATTTGGAGTGGACATCTGCTAATTTCTATCTAAGTAATGTTATGTATTGTTCTTTGGGAATGGATTTGACTGATTGGTTGATACAATGTTTGACCTGTGGGTTGTATAGAATATTTCTTTTGATATTGAAGGTTTCAAAGAAGTTTCTTTTACCAGCTGGTGTGTCACGACCATCGTTAACGGTATCAACATCCTTTATGAAGTCTCTCAGAGTTTCCATGTGTAGAGAACAAGATCATGATATTATTGATATTCAACTGTTATTGAATCAAGAAGAATTGCACCAATGTATACAGGTGATATATTAATTATAAGCTCTATGAAGAAGTGTCAATATGGAAGCTGGAGAAGTGTCACATTGTTAAAACCAATAATTCCGCAGGAAAATTTCCTGTTCGTTCTCAAAAATGGGGCTTGTGGTCTGAATCAGACTTCTTTTTGGATCTTTTTTTTTCACAAGGATAATAAATATACATAATTTAACATTGTTTACCTTGGCTGAAGCTATACTAAAAAATTCCTCGTCCACGGTGTATTATTTTGACCACGTGACAAGTATTAAAAAGTTAATGCATTTTGGGCGCTAACAGGTAGGAGAAGGCTAAATAAAAGGGGAGGTGGTATATATTTATCCAGGTATGCCAGCTTGCATTCTTCAATATTTTTTTACCTGTCCCCAGTATTTCAGCATTATTTAACACTTACTCAAGCCTGTGTTTTGTGTATTGTTTGGTTACTTTCTTTAGCTTAAAGATGATGACAAAGTTTATAATGTTTGGTTGAGTTTGAATTACAGTCAAACGATACTTGGTCATTTGGTTGTATCACTAAACCCATTGTTTATACTTAGAAGCCACCTTGCAGAACCTGTATTAATCAGGATAGAATCAAGAGATCATGAAAAAGACCAAGTTGATATGGTTTTGCATGGGAAAGGAAGAGAATTACAGGTTAGGATTAAATAATTTGAATAAACTCAATAACGGATTATCAAATTGATTTAAAGATGTCAAAGCAGTTGTTGATGGTGGACAATCTTGGTGATAAAATAAGAGGTTAAAAAAATAAAAACGACACAGTTTCAGACTATTTCATGTTTACGATGTTTTGTCCAACACAATGGACATTAGCAAGTATATTTTTTTTTACAGCTTACAGTTTTTTTATAGACAAATCATCGTCACACATCATAATTATAATAATAGAAAACTAATTAGATTACAAAAAGAGTGTGCAAAAATTATAATAGATGCCATCAGCATTCAGTTATATGACAGAACTTCCTAGATGACAGGAATTAAGAAATAAATCATGTAAATAAGGCCAACGGCACTGAAGCAATGTTAAGATTGAGTGCAGGGTTTTCCTTCTTTATAAGAAGGCTTTCCTTAAGTTCCAATTAACAGCAGCATTGACATTGAGCCTTGATTTAATATGCGTGCAAGTATGTGTCTCTCTCTCTTGTTGCAAAACAGTGAATCGTTGCAAAAACGAAGCTCTAACAGATTTATGCATGCAAGCTACAAACATAAAGGTTGGGGCTTCAGACGTTGTTACTTACCAAACTCTCTACCAGACAGATAGCTCTCAACAACAGACAAATGGTGTTGGTCACAATGATGTCCATTATTGGGTTGTTACACTGTAGTAATCAAGCATTGCAAATGAATCATTATTTATTTATATTTGGGGAACATTATTTCCTGAAAGGTTTGTGTCATGCAGAAAACATAATTTTATTCTCCGCCTTTAGATATTTACCACGGTCAAAGAAAACTGGTATAATATATCATTTTGTCTTGCTGGATCGAAAGAATATTCTCATCCTCCTTACACGTTAAATACAACACAATTTGAGTTATTGAGGCACGACCCAAAGAATGAATGTCCATTGATTGAGAGAAAATGGCCATATATGGATACTGAAATTAGGTATGTATCACTAGTCTTGAATATTAGTGTTAGTGATCGAAATAGCAACAAATACTCACTACGGAGGAGTGATTATAGCTTCATGCTACAAAGTCTGAAGCCATGCTCAAAATTCCTCCGTAACAGTGTGAGTATTTACTCTTATTTCTGATTGTCAGGTATAAAAATATCAAATCTTGAAAGTTTTATTCCACCAACTTTTGCAGTATAATATGCTAAAGTTAATATATTTAATTCTTGAAATTAAGATTCTGTAATTCTTGAAATAAAGTAAACAAAGCTTTAGGCTATGCTATTCATAAAAGTTTAATCTTCTTCTAGTGAGCCGTGTATCAACCCATCAGGTCAGAAAGTTAGTTATAAGGCTGAACATCACTCAAACGAACAACAGCACCATAATGTTGAGATCAGAAACTGGCAAGAAGCAGAGCTTATCTTTCAATCAAGTTTTAGATGGTCTAACCTACCAACTGTACTACTCGACTTAAAGCCACGTATTCTAATTGCAAACATGGCAGACGTTCATCTTCAAATCAAAAGTATCGAAACTGGTTATATTTATGCTTTGAATAGCGGGTTAACTATTTCACCGTTTCATATTCAGGTAGGATATTCATTATTATAATATCTATAGCATACCGAACTAGGTGGACATGTAGATTGTGTTACTTATGTGCTACCAATTTTTGTTTTTCAATATAAGGCAGTATAGAAGCACCCCTTTTTATATTTATGTTTAATTTAAATTTACTTCTAAATATTTTCTAAGGATATTATTTCATGAGAAATAAGATAATCAACATTAACCCCTTAGCAAGCAGTGTGTTTCTTAACAAGTTAAAGTTCTGAACATATTTTTACCAGAGATACCAGTCTTTATATATTTTTGAATATTATTTCCATCAGAGATAATTTCGGTGTTACTTCTCTGCAACAGATATATCTGTCACAGCCTGCTTAAAAATTGACTATTTTTAGAACATGTCTGCCAGATTGCTGTTAGGTAGAAAATTTGGGTAAGACTGTCAGAAGCTTAACATAATTTTCCTTATTTTACAGTCAAAGTTTTCAGTTGGTATTCAATCAAATAACCAAATACTCTGGTCAGCTTCTATTACTTTATGTAATGAGAGTGATGAACCAGGAAGTCCTCTGCTAGAAGATAAACTTAGACCCGGCTCATTTTCACACTGTTCAATATTTGACAACACAAAGAATCATTGTCACCAGTTCTCGTTAACCTGTTTACAAAGTAACAGTATCTACACTGTGTGTATTAAGAAGAGATTCATGGTTCATAATATATCAAAGAAATCATTGATCATGTTGCCATTGATGCTTGAAGATTTAAATGTGCAAAAGGTTTGTTTTATTCTTGGTGATTCTCAGAATCTTCAATTTAAACTTAGACTTCACTTGAACTTAAGTTTCCTTTACTTGAACTTAAGTTTCCTTTAACCTTTAATATTTCTTGCATTCACAGTTATCCATAATAAAACACTACCGGCATAAATCTTTTTTATTAATTGGCTATTATTTAATTTATTTCCACTAGAAATTTGATAATCTAACTGGTCTGGTTTTACCATCTTCTACTGATGCAACATGTTCGATATTAAATCTGGAACGTCCTGTTACATCTAGTGTTCCGTCTGGTTTAATAATGAATTTCAAGATAGATGGAGATTGGCAACAAAATACAAAAGTTGTATGTGTAACGGAACATACAGTGAAAAGAACGGAATGTTTATGTCTATCCGAAGAACATCTTCAAGAATGTATCAATGTAGCTGATACATCATCATTGCCAACCTCGTTTGTTCTAACTTCATCGTTTGATGGTGGAATTATACATATATTTATTGATGATGATTTGTCTCCATTCATCACAATATATAATAACACTTCTTTGAAATTAGCATTTAAAGAAACAGTAACATTAGGTGGTAAGCAGCGTCACGATGTTCTTTGTACTGATAAGGATGCAGTAATTATTCTTCAACCAAATTCAAACAGAAATTATCATTCTGAAGTTTTCAAGAAGAAGTTTCCAAAAACTGGTAACACACTTGAATTGAATTGTCAGTTGGCAATTGATGCTGACCCAACTATCGAATTAAGTGAACCCATGCTCCTACAGAAAGATACAAACATAAAAATATTTGTTCCTGGACATGGAGAATTGTTTATCTGCTCCTTTGTTTTGAATGCAAAATTACATATTGAAATTGATGCAGAAGAAAAAGAGAAGCATCTGGTATCAACCCCATTGAGGTTACCTCAGTTTGAACTTTCCATGACTGCTGTTAACTTAGTGCTGGTTGATTATCTGTACCCTGATCAAGTTCAAAGTCTTCTGTCTGTGTCAATGTGTAATACTAGATTACTTCATGATATCAACAAGTCATGTTCAGTATTTAAGATGTCATTAGGTTATTTACAAATTGATAACCAATTACAAGATAGCTGTTATAATTTTCCTGTCATACTTTTACCAATGCGTCAACTTTCTGAACGTTATCATTCTGTTGCCAATTATGCACCATTTCCTGAAATAGAAGCTTGTCTTGAAGCTGATTTTTGTACAATTGTTTTGGAAATGGCTCAACCAATAAATGAACATAATATCAATATGTTTATGGATAATGTGCATGTCAGCATCCAGCCATGTGAAATGTATTTAGAAGATACATTTGTTTATCGTTTAGCTTCTGTGGTGGACAGTTATTTACCGCCATCAACGCCAGCCATTGTGGTTCAAATGGATACTATAAAAGATACTGCCATATCAATATTGCATCCATTAAAACTAGGTCATATTGAAATTAGTGAATTATCAGTATTATTGAGTATACATGCATCTATTAAGCTATTCCTTGCCGCAGATCACATGCCCTTAGTGTTGGGAAGATTCAAACTTCAACCGACACAAACAGTAACAAAAGAATTTATTCGTACCATGTTGTATCATTATGCTACCCAAGCATTAGTTCGTGTTGGTTGGATCTTAGGCAGTCTGGAAATAATTGGTAATCCTACTGGGTTGATTCAGAATATAGGTCGCGGTGTTTCTGATTTTTTTGTTCTTCCATACAATGGTCTGATTCGAGGTCCTACAGCATTTGTTTCTGGGGT
Source organism: Neoturris breviconis (assembly GCA_032360805.1). Lineage (NCBI taxonomy): Eukaryota > Metazoa > Cnidaria > Hydrozoa > Anthoathecata > Pandeidae > Neoturris > Neoturris breviconis. The sequence goes on from JAULBZ010000486.1 coordinate 27,062, forward strand.
GAGTCATGGAATGTCATCTTTTGTAAGACATATTTCAACTGGTGCATTGACGTCAATCAATAATTTATCGTCAAGCATATCTAGAAATATGGATCGTCTTTGTTTTGATGAAACACATCTTTTGATGCAAGAGGAAAGACGTGCACTGTCGCCAACTAGAGTAACAACAGGTATTCAGAATCTCATAGTTTGTGTAAGCCAAAAGAAGACATTACATTGGTAGAAATTGACATCACATGTTGTATGATGTCGGTGAAATGTCTTCTTTTGACTTGGTCAATGAACTTGTAATTAACAGCGTATTTCATAACAAATATTTTGTCTTCTTTGTATATTTTTTCCTCTCTAAAGGCTGTTTTCCACTTCAGAAAAGATTTCTGAAGTGGAAAACGGTCTTAAAACAACGCAGCTCAGCATTTTAATTCTTATTCAATGTTTTAATCGTTCATGTTAGCTATTAAAGAATAATGTCAGTTATATCTTCATAAAATGATGATCGGTTGTTTCTAAAAGTTTTCAACTTTTTCAATATATATTGATAAAAAAGAAATTTAGGTCAGTTTTTATTCATTATGTTTTAGCATTTGACAGTCTTGGATTGGGTTTACTTGATTCTTCTTCTGAATTTAGGCTTTAGCCAATCATGTAGCGGTGTTGATTTAGGTTTACTTGATTCTTCTGTATTTAGGTTTTAGTCGAGCTTTTGGTAGTCTTGGTTTGAGTTTACTTGGTGCTGTCGCTGGTATTGTTGATCATCCTATTCAAAACTTAACAACTGCAAACAATACATCTGAAGCAATATCTGGAGTTGTATCTGGACTTGCAAAAGGGATGGTTGGTATTGTTACAAAGCCTATAGGTGGTGCTATGGAATTTATTTCACAAACAAGTCAAGGGATATTGCAGGGAGCCGGATTAGTAAAAACACCAGAAAGGTTATTCTTAATGCAATTTGATTGCGCTGATGACCTTGGTAGAGAAGAAAGTCAAATGAAATTTATATGGTAAGTTTTATTCATGTTATTTTACAAAAATGCCACAAGGTTATATGTAAAGATAAACTTGTGGCATTTTTGTGTTGTCTTTCTTTTGATATTGTGCACTGGCTTAAACTATAGGCCATTGCGAAAAAATTTCTAAAGTGAAAAACAGCCTTATGTTCAAACATTGCTTCTCTATAGTAAATATCTCTTCTTATTTCCAACAAGGCTTAAAATAACTGCCCGTCACCACTGTGGGAGAGATTTTTCAGAATATTTTCAGACAACTTTTTAAGACCTGAACAGACTAAATTGATCAGTGCTTAGAGACCTGATGATATGCTCAGAAATCCCTTCTTCACATTGAATTCTTGCTGATATCTTAAGTCCTGGTTGATGTATTTTCCTCGTAGGCAATATCTCCATCTGGAATCATGTCGAAACATCTTAATCATACCAAATGCAATGATCGTATCACAAAATGATAACCAAGAAGAGAGCTATCAAGATGGTGTTTTGATTCTAACTGAAACTGCTCTCTTTGTTTACCAAATGGAAACCAGTAACATTACTTCAGCATTTCCATTAAGAGAAGTGGACCTGGTACCCATTGCATGTACTGGTTCGCATCAATATAGAATACAAATATGTAAACCGAATAACGATTATCACGCACATCGTTTACATCGTTCATCATCATTAGATGAAAATCCTAATTTTCGTCAGTTTTTTGAAAGCTTTGCAAAAGCGTCAGAAGCTACTCATACAGAAGCATTGTGTGAAAATTTATCGAATAGAAACCATGATGCTGTTCTTGAAGTTAAGTTAAAAGTAATGTATGGTGATTTATTATTGACATGGTGTAAAGCTAACAAGAATCTGTTAGAAGAAGAAAATTCTCATGCAGATTCTTTAGAACTCTGATGTTATTTAGATCCTCAATGGATATTGTATAGACCTTTTCATAAATTAATGAAAATATTGTTTTATGAAAAGGTCTATTGCTCCTCCTTTCAGAAATTTGTACATACATATTCAATAGAAAATTTAAGATATCTACACTAAATATAGTTTGTGTTTCTCAGAGAGAAAATCATGTTTGGGTGATATTTTGCTATTTTTAGATGGGCTTTGGGTTCCTTATGAAATTATAACCCTTATAGTAAAAGTACCAATTAAAAACCCACACCCATCATATAATGAACTTCATAATCTCAACTAAAAACCTACACTCATCATATTCTCTTTTTCTGGATGACGTCATAAATTTTAAAACTTATTTCAGTTACATTTTTACAAAAAATGGACTTTAGAAATGAATTCCTCATGCAAAATTTGCTTAAACTGGAAATTTTATTTTATTTTAGGCTTTTAAAACTTATGAAGACAAAGAAAGATTTCATTGCAGCAATTTTGCACAGTCAAATTCTCATAAAATGCCAATTTTAAACACTTTATAACTTGACTTCCAATTTTACTAATTTTGATACGAGGAATCCATTTCTTATGTCAGTTTTTACTGAAAAGATGCAAAAAATATTGTCATTCTCAACACGGAACAGAGAATAATGAACTTTGTAATCAACTAAAAACCTACACCTGCACCCACACCCCAGTTTTGTTTTATTTTGTTATTGAATACTTTTTCAAATTAAAAATTACATTTGAGGTTATGAACAATTTATTTCAGAGTTAACCGTATACCTATTAATAATGATGACAAGTTCTTTATTCTTTGCTTCTAACCACACTAGTTAAAAACTTGTTCAAAGTCTGCTTGTTTATTACGGACTGTATTTATATAAAACTCTATCTCGGTTGGTTGGTTAAAATGAAGATATCAATCAATCAGATTCTGTTCACATTTCACATTAATAATTTATTTTGTCTGCTTTATCACTGAGGAGGTAGTTTTTTTTAGCCTAGCTCCAGGATAAAATTCCAAAACTAACTAAAAAGCCGTTCCTTCACAGTGATTATTTGTTCTTATTTTTAAGCACTGTATTATTACTTGGTTTTGTATTATCTAGTCTACATTATTAGCCTATGATTACAAGTAGAGTGTTTGCTACTGTCTTTGGCATTTCATAGCTGATTTAAATATTTATATTCTACTAACCTGCATACTGGAAGTATACTAGAAGTACAAACAAGCCTCAAAATAACTGTCAGAGGAGTGTTTTTCGAGTACAGTTTTGGCTGCAAAGCTGAAAACTACTTTAATGGAAGAAACTTTCGCGGGAAGAAAGTTTCACGGTTTCGCGGTTTTTTGCCAAAATCGCGAAAGTTTATTCCACGAAATTTTTCAAAATCGGTCATCCGCGAAAGTTTATTCCCGCAAAATTTTTCAAAATCACTCATCCGCGAAAGTTT
>JAULBZ010000487.1:0-30400 GCA_032360805.1 Neoturris breviconis
CGAGTTATCCGGGGTACGACTTAAGCGGAGTATTTTGGCTTGATTAGGGTCGTCAAATCCAAGGGAGACAAGAAATCGATACGACTAAGCGAATGTCCGAGTAACCCAGGGTCCGAGTTAACGGGATTGTACTGTATAACGTTCGAACAAAGTTCTTTGAACGTTGTTCTACCGTTATTTTGCTGACTTTGAACAGTTTTTTGCCGACTGGGATGCATTATAATTTTCACCTTTTTAGAGTTCATTTCCAATGTCGAACGAAGACAAAAAAAAATACATTCCATTGGTAGAAATTGATATTACGTGACGTGTAACGTCAATTTTCTACCAATGGACTTGTTTTTTTTTTGACTTCGCTCGCCGAGTTTTTCTGATCAGTGGAAGTCAGCCTTTTATATTGACCGTTTATACATTTTTACAATGTTACAATTAACAAATATTAATTAACTAATTACATATTATTTAACAAGTTACATATTAATTAGCTGATTTAATTAGGATAATGATAGGGAAACGGATATTATGTCAAGATTAGGTAACGTCTCAAAAATATACAGAGGAGAGTACTGAGTCAATGATTTTACATTGGATTGGTTTATTCGTACCGAAGTAACCAATCCAATGCAAGTTCGTTGACTTAACACACTTCTGCACAGATTAATTTTTGTTGAATTTTCTCAATTTTAGTTGATTTAACTCAAACAAATAAGTTGGTTTTAGAATGAAATTTTGAGGTAGTCTCCTACTGTAATATCTCCATCCCTTACCCCACAGAATACAAACCTGTATAATTCCGAAGCAAATAGAGTGGTATGGTTTCGTATCTGACATTACTCTGTATATTCGGACTGTATAATACCATATATGGCAATAGAAACCACAGATCTATAGAAGAATTTCGAATATTCGATTATTCTGTTGTAATTCAGCAGTTTATCCCAGTGGGCAAAAATCTGTTCAAAGTCCGCAGTAAAAATGCTAGAACAGCGTTGAAAACGCTTTTCTAGCATCTTTACTGCGGACTTTGAACAGGTTTTTGCCCATGGGAATTAGTAAGTGAGAATTCATTAACTCGAAAACACGTTAAATGCAATGTATGTATTAAGTAAGTAAACGTTTATTTCAAGCTGGTGTGACATAGTACAGTTTGACTAATTAAAACCAACAAATTAAAATTAAAATATAAAAATGTACAATCTTTGGAATAATAATAATAATAATAACAATAAACTAATTTTTACATAATAGGCAGGTACATTTAAATGTAGTGCCAGTTTGAATGCTGTTTTTAAAGGTATGGAGAGTCGTAACTTGCTTTTGGCAGCTCGGGAGCTTATTCCACAAAACGCTACTCCGGAATACAAGCGAGTTTAGACCATAGCGAACAGTAATTGTCTCTGTCAGAACTAGTAAATCAGTATCACGTAAATAATACGGAACCGATTTGGAAACGAAGATTTCTTTCATAAACGGAAGATTTAATCCATGCACTGTTTTGAAAATCTCTACTGACGAACAGCGAATATTTATAATGCGTTAACATTACTATCATTTTCAAGAAGTTGATCAAGAGACAGATCATAAACGTTGGCTACAACCCAGCTGGCAAAACATGTTCAAAGTCAGCAAAATAACGTTAGAACAACATATTATGCTGACTTTGAACATGCTTTTGCCGGCTAGGAATAGCTGAGAAGTGCTTTATCACTTCCTTACATCCACAATTGTTACTGCTGGTACATGACGTCGGAACAATGTTGAAACAGTGTCAAAATGACGTCGCAATGACGTTGTTGCTACGTTGTTGCTATGTTCTTCCGACGTTGTGTTGTTCCGACGTCGTGTGACAAAAATCTGGAAATCGGAGTGCCGTAATAATGTAAACTTTAAACTAGATATAGAATAGGTAACGACGGCTTGCTAGTCTGTCAATACGATCTTTTTCCAGTGGGCCAAAACTTGTTCAAAGTCTAACGTCTTTACTGCGGACTTTGAACAGGTTTTTGCGCACTGGTTTATAACTCTTTATACGATTAATGTATGATATTGACTTCTTCCAGCCTCGTTCCCAGGGCTTCTTGCCTTTTCGAAATAGGGCAATAAGGCAAAAGGTCCTGGGAACGAGATTGAACTTCTTCAGTAAACGTGGTAAACTTGTAGGTGTAGAGCGTTTATTTAAAGGAATTCTCTAGCAACCATGAAAACGACACGTTTTTCAAATTCTTCGTTGCTATCAAGTAAGCAATCAATCGCTTCATGCAAGCAAATCTTGGTTGTTTAGGATCAGAAAAGTTTAAACAATATATTTTTTCTTTGCATGGTATTTGTATTGTTGTTTGAATATGATCTTCTGTATATTTCATCAAACTATAAACAAAGTCACCATTACTGTCAATTCTTACGATAAACGATGCAGATGTGGTCTGATTGGTACTAGGATTCATTGCATTTGCATTTCTTATCAAACCCATATTCGGAGTGGCTTCACTCTCTATAGGATGATTAAAAGAAAGTAACTTAGGTGCGGATGACACTTTCTTTTTACGAATAAAACTATTATTAACATCAATTTGACCGTAGTACCAAAAGTTTGTTGAAAACGACGCGACATTAAATATATTTGAAGCGTCATCGTCGGGACATTCCCATAATCTATCTGGTATTATTTCAGTCATACCTTGTTGTTCCATGGATAATTGACAATTGTACGATTTCTTGCGTTTAAAATTTCTGGTAAGGCTGTTAGTTACAAATGATTTTTTAATTGTTTGCGGTGTATCGGTACCGTCATGTCCCAATGGACAACTTTGACTGCGTGTACGTGACAATACTTGAGGTTTATTGTTTTTTGTCGATTTGCTTCGTCCGAACATCTTTGCAGTAATCTGTATAAACTTTACTCTTCTTTGTTATAAGTTTTCTAATATCCTTTATTTGCAAATGTTGACATGCTCTAGAAATACCTTTTCTTCCTGATGATGATGTCACTAAAGGTGGTTAATAATTAACTACCTTCAAAACCTTCTGCTGCAGAAAAGTTAAGACACGAGATTTTGTATGCAAATAATTTTCTGTCGTATATGTTTTAACTTGCTTTGTCAATGTTTACATGTTGATAACAACAAGGTTTTATATTCCATTAAATGATTATCTTCACGTCAGCGACCACAAAGTCATTACTGATATTCTAAACGTCATTTATTCTGTCTAACTGTAATCAATGTTTGTATCATTAATAGGTGATTGTCATTTAAAGGGACACACTCACGTTGAAATAAATGTCACCTAGTTTATTACTTAAGGTATATCTCCACTAGGCGAAAACGTTCGCACGAATTCTAAATGAAACCAATACAATTGTTGAAAGTGACGTCACCTGACTATTCAAGAGAACGAATTTATTCAGTCGAAATCCTCCTTTTGTTTTCATTGACCGAGAAAAAGTGCAAAAGGAAATTTATTCAAAACCAGATTTTTTAATTATATATACCGTATTCACAAATACAGGAAGATGTTGCCTGCTCAAAGTAGAAACTTGTTGCAATGCATTAACTCACTTTTTTGTGCAGTCACTGCACAAAAAGGATGTTTTAGCATTGAAATGTATTTAGCTTATATGTGGATTTTGTGTACTTTCAGATTTTTGATCTTTAAAGAAATATGTAACTCAAAACTGGACTTTATTTAAACCTGAGAATATTATCTTGGAATAAGTTTGTATATCGGAAAAAGCAGGAAAGATGACACGTATAAGTTTTCAAGAGATTCTTCAGCAATTTAAATCAATCAAAATCGTTGTTATGTAAGCCCACGGAACTGAGCCCATGGGCGTACACACAGGGCGGGCTGACATCCGGGGGGATACGATACAAATTTTCGATCTGTTTTCTTCTTCTAATAAGCATGTGGGATAACATTCACGCTATGTATATCGATTTTGGTTTTCTTGAATCAGATGTAAACAGAAGGTGCACCTTTAAGATAATCATAATTGCATTGTTTTCATGGTAGGAGATTGTCATTTAAAAAAACCCACTGGTATATTTAAAACTTGTCTATGCGGTATCTGTGATTCTGTGACATTTAAGATAATGAGTTTAATTAACATAACGGAACATTTCGGGAAAAATTATTTATTTTATAAACAGCACAAACATATGCGTAAATTTTGAGAAGTTGTACGAATTTTGACAAAAAATACAAACCACAAGTAAAATATAACTAATTAAAATGGCATTGGTTAATACCCGTGATACTTATCTCAGAGATTTATCAATTAGATTTAGACAAGGATCTTAGGTCTTTTTATAAACTCAACAAATTCTGTTGTTTCTAGCAGCCTAGTTCCCGGGCTCTTAGAGCAAATTTATGTGCCGTTTGTTATGCTAATCAAAATTTAAGGCTTTTTGTCTAAGTTGAAACTCCAAAATTTAGCACAAATTTATTTTTTTCTCAAATATTTCTGCCCATGATTGTATTCTTAACCCTATAAGCTGTTAGGGGTGTATCACACCTCGTATAATGTACTATGTATCACACCCCGAAAACCTTCGAGTTATTGCTCCGTTTTACTCGAGTATCAATGCATCTTTATAAAAATTTGCCTATCTGACTTTCATAAAATGGTCTTAACAGTTCTGAAAACAAATTTTACAAAAGCTCAACGTAAAGAAATCCAATATAAAGATTATAAAGATTTTGATCAAAATAATTTTCGGGAAGAAATAAGAAATTCTTTAACCTCAAATGACACTGAATGTACTGAATATCATGGAGGTATTTTATACCTCCATGTGAATATAAAGAATTTGAAGATACATTTCTTTCTGTATTAAACAAACATGCTCCACTAAAGAAAAAGATTGTAAGGGCAAATCATAAATCTTACATGACAAAAAATCTAAGAAAAGCAATCATGAGAAGATCTGCACTGCAAAACAAATATTTTAAAAGTGGCTTAATTGATGATTGCAAAGCATACAAAAGACAAAAAAATTATTGCAGTAGACTATACAAAAAGGAAAGAAAGATTTTAGAAATTTGAGTTTTTAAAAAGGACGATGCCACAAACGTGAAAAATTATAGACCAGTAAGTGTACAAACTGTCCCTGCAGGATATCCAAATCATATGTAAAAGGCATTGGTTACATATAAATTATAATTTATTATTTTATGTATATATGTTAAACGACAAGTTCGTAATTTTATACATTTAGTTTTTAGTTTCTAATTTATTTTTAATTTTATGGGTAGAAACAGTCAACATTAGGAGTAAGACTTTATTGCACCCATGTAAAACAAAGTAATAATAATAATAATGATCGAAACAATGCAAGTTCTATTATATTCTAAAATGTAATATAAATTTACATACGTCATCATTTCTTGCAGAATGTGAGTATCCAACCGCGGTACCAGTGAAAACCTGGCATGCAAAGCGAAAAACGAAATTTAGCTAGGACAATTAATTATTTTTTTTAATTAATTGCTTGTTAATTATGAATGGTTTTTGAATGGAAAAAGCCCTTATAATGGCGGCTTATAAACCACAATAATACCGTATTTAATGAAATAAAATCTAGGAATTTTGGTGGGATAACTAGGTCCTGAGTCCGTTTGGAGTTATTTTTTGAAACTTTATGAAAGTGTTATATGTTTACCGCTCAGAACCTACGATGACTATTTTAAAATATTTTTCCAGTCTATTTTTATTAACTTTAGAACACTTATTTTTCTTTTGAAAAAATTGACAAAATCGAAAATGCTGATGCCGTTATAGAAAAAGATGCTGATGGTAGAAAAAATGTATATATCATATATATCATCAAGATCTTGTCCTGGACTATGGTCTTGCCAAGTTTCATTGTCCCAATACTACTAGTTCGGGAGTTAGATAGAGGGTGCGCTTATGTTGTATGAAGTTATATCGGCGCCGAAATTGGAGTCATCAAGTCGACTAGTCGCAAGTCAAGTCGACTAGGCGGAAGTCAGGTCGACTAGGCGCAAATCAAGTCAACTAGGCGCAAATCAGGTCGACTAGTCGCAAATCAAGTCGACTCTAGGCGGAAATCAGGTCGACTAGGCGGAACTCCGGTCGACTAGGCGCAAAGTAGGCGAGGCTATTTGTCTCACTTAGTGAATATTTGGTGATAATTTTACTTGAAAACGGAGCATTGGTGATGATCGTACATAGTGAAACCACCGGGTAACCACACTACTTGCGAAGCGGCACGGGCACAGCAATGATATGATGATACTATCTACCTTACTAAATAGATAAGGTAGATAATATAGGTAGACTTTACTAGCTAGCTACCACGTGTTTCCTTTTTAGATTATTAATGTATTTTATGATTGGCGGTAAAAATCAGGCAATTTACATGTAAACAATCTCCAAAATCGTGATTTCATGTACTATATGCATTAAAATATTTCGTTTCTGATTTCGCGCCTAGTCGACTTGAGTTCCGCCTAGTCGACTTGAGTTCCGCCTAGTAGACCTGAGTTCCGCCTAGTTGACCTGAGTTCCGCCTAGTCGACCGGAGTTCCGCCTAGTGTCGACCGGAGTTCCGCCTAGTGTCGACCGGAGTTCCGCCTAGTCGACCGGAGTTCCGCCTAGTCGACCGGAGTTCCGCCTAGTCGACCGGAGTTCCACTTAGTCGACCGGAGTTCCGCGTAGTCGACCTGACTTCCGCCTAGTCGACCTGACTTGCGACTAGTCGACTTGATGACTCGAATTTTGGCGCCGATATAACTTCATAGTAAACACTTCCCAGTTAGAAAAAACTTGTTTAAAGTCAGCAGTAAATGTGCTGGAACAACGTTGAACAATGTTCTAGCATTTTCACTGCGGACGTTGAACAAGTTTTTAACCACTGGGGCCGTCTATAGTTAATTGTTTATTTTGTGTAACCCGATATGGTAAAAAATGGTGAGTCTGAACTGGCCTATATCTAACACTTTTGCTCTGTTTTAAAGTTTACCACATGTCAACACATATCGAGTCCAGTGTGTACAAGCGTGAACCGTTTAAAGCTGAACACTTACATCAACATATATAATTGTATACAAATATTGTGCAGAGAAAACATCAAATTGAACTATAAGTACTGGACTGGACGAGAAGGACAGCATGCGATCCTAATCCAAGATGGTGGCTTCTTTGCAGGACTTAAAGGGAAATATATTTTAAAGATGGGAATTTCCCTGGGTAAATTTGCTTCACCACATAATCAAGTATTAACGGAACATGATTGGGTGGAACATCCCGTTATAACTCGGCATTATAAACTTACGGTCGGTCGTGTTACGCAAAACAAACAAGATTTTTAGGCTAGATTTTTATGACTAAATATAGAGGTTAATACCAGAAATGAGTTCAGAACAGTTTTAATGCTTAAATTAAAACAAAATTAATTACAAAGGAGGTATAACTCTTTTCAAAATTATATTAAGAAAGAAATACCTTAATGGATTTATCATCTGATGCTGTCAATAATGATTGCCCGTCTCTTGAAAAATCCACACTTCTTATCGTTGAAGTATGTGCCTTAAATACGGTGCTTTCACCTTTCCTAAAATCACATAATTTTATAAATAAAACTAAAAATAATTTAGTTTCTTTGTAAGGGACCGCCTCAAAAATATAGTCTACAGAGAAGATACTGAGTCAACGATGTTGCAATGCACTGATTTCTTCGTACCGATTCTGTAGAGATTCATTTACGTTGAATTTTGTCAATTTTAGTTGATTTAACCCTAACAAAGAAGTTGGTTTTGGAGCCACTAACTAAAGAAACCAATAAATGATTGTGTTCATTGACATACCTCCCTTCTTTGCAGATATTCAACCTATACACTACCTAAACAACACTAAATATGCACTCCTCAATAGCAGTTATTTGAATATCTATTTTTCACTTGCGCAAAATAGATATTTCCTCTACACGTGCAAAATAAACTGGTTTTAGTAAGACTGCACAGTACATGAAATAAGAGCAAATAATCACTGTGGAGAAATGTGCTTTTAGAGTAAAGAATTATAACTATAAAATCTGAAGTTATGCTCAAAAATTCCAGTTTTCCAGCACAATACTTACACACTAGGTACCCACAGACGTACAGTTTTATCTCTTGACGCGGAAGCAATCAAATGTCCTGATGGTGAAAATGATACTGAAGTGATAGCATCCTAAAACAATCACAAAGAAACTATAAAAACCAACTAGGCTTAGTTGTTCGAAATGCTAATCTAGGATTAATCCTGGATTAAAACTACTTCCTACCAATAAAATGCAGTGAAAAGACAATTTAATTGAGTACATATAATATACATGTAATAGAAATCAGAACTCTGTTTATTCCAATGTCTTTGCAAAAAGAAACAAATCCATTGCAAGCTCGTTGACCTAACACATTTCTATACAGATTCATTTTTGTTGAATTTTATCAATTTTAGTTGATTTACTTATACGAAAAAAGTTATTTTGGAGCGAAATACCTTATGTCCAACAAATCTGTATGCTCTCATATGAGGTTTAAAATGGAATACCATCAATGTTGCATCCATAGAACCACTAACTAAAATAGACAGAAAATATTCTTAAAAATAAATATGCTGTTTGTTGACATAAACCAAGCCTCAAGATAATGGTCGGACATCACCTGTGGAGGAGTGATTTTGAGTACAGTTTTCAGCTGTTATCTTGAGGCTTGTAACCGGAAGCTATGTTGAAAATTCAGTGATTATTTACTCTAATTTCAACAACTGATTACATGTAACCATTGGAGATAAAGAAATCAACAATTGCAAGTACATTGAAATACCACCCTTCTTCACAAAATATATATGCTACAACAATGTTTCAATGATTGTTTTACTAGCAATTACCATGTTGCAGGGGCAGCAAAGTTGCAATGGTGTACTGAAGAATATGAAATAAGAAATAAATTACCAAGTTGTTTCATGTTAGGGTTAAAATCAACACAAGTGACAGCATCACGATGTCCTTTAAAGTGACGCTCAAGACTTGGATCTTCCTAGGAAATAAAAATGCAAATATGTATATACAAATAAATAAAGAAATGACGTAAATTTAAAAAATAACATGGTAATGAACATAACACTCTGGTCCTTAACCCTATCTAGCCTGGGGTATTTTAAGATTTGATATACAGTACTAAATGTTCTTCTATCTAGATTTTAGAAGGAAGAAATTTTAAAAAAAATTCGGAAAGGGATTTTTTACCTTTAACATCATATACAATTTGCAAAAGTTCCCAGGTGCTCAAAAACCGGTTGCCATGGCACAACAACTTCAGATACCAATTAAAAGTACGAAATTCATATTACAGTACCAAGAAAATTTTAGGAAAAGTCAGAAAATTTCAGCTCAAAAGGGTTAATTTATGAAACACATGTTTATTTCTATAATTTGGTCATTATAATTTTAGATGAGTTAAAAACACAGACCTGAAAAAACACATTGTAAAACAAGCGAATGCAGCTTTTGCTGCCTGTTTTGCCACGAGTATCCTTGTAAAAGAGGCAGCAAAGAAGCGACTGCATATTTTCCCACATTCTTTATTGTAATATTTTACAGACCAGGCAATACAAAAGGCAAAACACGTTGTCACGCAAAACTTTGCGTGACCACGTGTTTGCCGATGATCTTCAAATAAAGTGTCCAAATCAGCCACAGTATATTAATATCTACTTACTAGTGCAGATGTCATTTTCCTTAGTTTTCTAAATCATTACACATGTGAAGATACTTTTTTATAAATAATTCTTCTAGTGACATTCTAGATGTAGAAGAGTTCTAGATGTATATATAACACTCACTCACTCACTGTCCGATCTAGCCCCTTTTTTCTTTCCATGTTACCACATGTTAGACAGTTTATTATTTATGATCTCTGCCAACTCAAAACCAAAATACAGATTTTGGTTGCAAGGGACTGCCCCTAATATCACTGTACTGTAAGAAAGGAAACAGACAACAAGGCTTCCTATAATCACTGCAAGTTTAGATTTCAGTGTCTCTTAGAAAGCATTGTCTCTAGCTGTATTATACCGCATAGTTGGAAACCGTAACCCCCCTTCCTGAAGGGGGATGAAATTTTCTAAAAATTACTAAAAGGGTTCCAACTATTACAAAGGGGAGATGCTTTGGAAATGGGTGTGTACTGTAGTGTGTGTGAAGCAAATCCATAGCTTTTTCACTGATTTCAACTCAAGAGAAATTGGAACCTGAAAATTGAAAAGTGTGTGAAACATATCCTCTGCTACTGACTTGAAAGTTGTTTGTTCACAGTTTTACTGTACCGCGGAAATGGTGATGGCTAGACAGATTAGGGTACATACATAGGAAGAAAGGGGTTAGGAAATTGAGGGGGTTGGAAAAGTTTTAGAAACAGAAAGGGGGGACACAACCTGCTGCTTGGTAACTACATTATGTACTGTTAACAAAAATCGCATAATGAACTAAGTAAAGGTGAATACTGTACAGTAGCATGATGACAATCGAAATAAACAACAAAGTCGCAATAAAATAAAATTACAATACAATAAGAAATAATCAATACTGTGCGGTATCTTAATACTTGCCCGAAGTCAGTGACAGGTGAAAGTTGATTCAGGCAAGTGAAATTTGGAAATTTCAATGCCTACTGCCTGAACAAATTGGTTAATTGTCGCTCTTCAAAACAAGAAATAGTATATATTTATCATCTGTAGAAGAGTTTTATATCTTCCTTTATTTTATGCAAAACATATTTGGTTTATCCCATTTGCCACAATTTGCATAATGACAGAAGACGTGTGGAATTCAAAATCTTAGGGACCGTGACAATATACTTGTGAAGGGTGGATTAATTCTTGTGCCGTTGCTTTATACTTTTCAATTATATATATAAAGAAATGTGTCTTTTGTCACTTGGTTTTCTTTAGGAATTTAGAGATTTTGCTGTTTTTCTTTCTGACATTCGTTCCCTCAACCACACACTTGACATTGTGAGGATATGGGGTTCTTCTTCCTGTTGTTGGTGGGTAAAATAATGTCACAATAAAATTAACCCCGCATCCATGATTGGGAACATAAGTACTTATGTTTGCAGCTTTTTAAAACGCCGTTTTTGAAATACTTTGTGGAATGGAAGGCATTACAATGGAACTTAACCACTTTTCAAGTATGTTTTAGTAGTTTTAGACATTCAGCTTTCAAGAAAATAGGGAAAGAATGGGATAAGAAAAAGATTAATTGTGAGATATGTCATCAGACTTTAGCCTCAGCTACCTGTTTATAGCCTCTTCCACAGACAAAGTTCGATTCTTCCAGATCGATCTTCGTCTGTAGATGTCTGTGTAAGATCAGGCTACCTGTTTTACTTTTTCGTTTACTTTTTAGCTAGCAATATAATATATTTTTAAAGTTTCGCGGGGATTTTAAGCAGGATAGCCGCGCCAAATTCAGGACTCGTGTCAATATAAGACTGTCCCGAATGCGTCATATTTATGTAAATATAAAAAAAGTTAGAGGAAGACCTGTACAACATAGCCTCCATCACCGCTCGTAAGCAGAAGCGAAATGTCAAAATTGTAGGCTAGTACAACATGGATATCAATGATTACCGAAGAAATCAAAACATATCTAAAAATTGATCTTCACGATGCATTCGGAAAATGGCAATAAACGATACTTTATGGAGCGAAATAATTGAAAAACATTTTATATTGTAATTATGAGTTAATAATAATAATAAAAAAGTTATAGAAACGTCTCAAGCTACAAGCACTCACAAAAATATTTGAGACAATGTAAAATTCGAGCAAAAATTCCGAATTTCCACTTAGACAAAAAGCCTTAAATTTTAGTTAGGTCCTTTTTATATAGAGACCGATATATCGCTCAGCCGATATAGCTTACCTTGCCGGCATAACTCATTCTTCCGTTTATATGGACCCGATATATTTCATGTCGCCTAGCCGATATCTCGAATGAATAAAGCGAGATATCGGTTAGACGAGATAACTCGCTTGCCATATAAATGATCTGCCGATATGACTGCAGAAATAGGGATAAGACGGAACATCGTTTCAGAGAGTTATATCGGCTGAGCGATATATCGGGCTCCATATAAAGAGGCCCTTAGCTAGCAAGACAAAAGACACACAAAATTGAATATGTTCAAATAACCTGGGTACTAGGCTGCTAGAGACAGAATTTGTCGAGTTTGCAAAAAGACCTAAGATCCTAAGCCCTAAGTCTTAATGGTCTACTCAATAAATCTTTAGAGACTTGTCCTGGTCGTTCTCTGCATTTGAGATCTACTTGTGGAGTGTATTACTCACCAAACTTAATGATAGCAAGCATCAATAGCATACACTGCAAATAACCAAATAACACAAATCATTTTTTCTTCAAAAACAAGAGTTTTACTCTGCAAAAAAGTTGCCTACCTCTTAGAATTTTTAATTCACTCTATTACATGATCGTATCTTGTAATGTTTTATTTGCTGTTTTTTCTGCCGAGTGTTTGTGGTACGTTATACACTCTTGATTCATTTCTCCGTTTACCAAGTATACAAGTGGAGTGAAATTCAGTACAAGAAAATTTATTTTCATTTTCATGCTTTTCATACACTTTATAAGTTGCGGGATTCACTCGTGATGGTGCGTTAGTGTTGGTGAGTCTAACGTCAAAAAAAAGCGGAATGTTCACGTCTCCAGGACATGTACTCTTATATCTAGTCAGGCTTCATCGTTTTCGATGAGTTGTGTAATCTCGGTTCGATTTCAACATCTGCGTAAACCTTTTTTAATAGATTGGCTTCGAAATCTCTTACTATATATCATAACGAATGCTCACACAAACCTTTCGATTTTACTTTTAATGAATCTCCACAAGAGCATTTTGATGACATATTTGTTATGGAATCTCGGTTTTTCAGCGTAAATCCAAGATCGTTCCAGCTTGAGGCACCCTTTTTCCGATTTTGCTGAACTACTTTTCGATTCTCAATCCAATTGACATCCACAACGTAACGTTGTCTTTTTTCAATCTCGATAATCTGTTGGACTCGCTCACTTTGAACTCGCTTAGTTTGAACTTTAGCAGGAATGCTATGTTCTTGGGTGACTATAACTGCAACTAGATTTGTGGTTATCATTTTTGACGATTCAAAGTCAATGCTAGCTTTTTTAACTAACATTGGTATTCCTACTCCACCATGTAATGGGTAGCTTGAAAAACTGTCTATCGGATTCAGAAATAGTTGTACCTAATAACGCTAGTAAAAACTGATCATCAATTTTACTGAATCTAAGGCTCGAGACTGGAATTGTCCTCAGGAGATAATTAAATCTGTGCATCTCATGTGTATGCTGCAAATGCTGCTTGAGGTTCGGTTATAGCAATTGCAACTGATTTACTTTTTTCGTAGCATATTCTTGCCTAAAATCTGTGCTTCCGATCATATGTTCCGATAATGCTCAAAGGTGTCGTTTTCTGGCTGTAGATAACAGATTGAAGAACCAAGAAAAACCGCTTTGGCTTCATCTATAAGTTTGTTCTTATTTTTTAGATTCATTATAGTCACAGGAAAGATAAAGTGTTATAATCTGCTCAAGTAAATCTAATGATATATCTTTCTTAATATCTTCCCTAGCAGCTCCTCTAATCGACGAATATCTTGCCAAAAGTAAACTATCTATCATCAAATTACTATCTAATTCTTCAGAACTCAGTTTGCGTACAAAGGCAGCAGTTTTTGATTGAAAATAACACTCAATAATTGAAAAAATACCAAAGACATCATAAGGAACCTACCACAATGCACCTCTACTTTTGGAGTTTATAAGTCGAAAAACTTCTCATCAGTATTTGAACAGTATCTGTCACTACACCTGCCATGAGAATAGACAATACCTGGTCACAATACTTATTTTGTTTTTCCGAGTTTCTAATTCGCCTATACAATGTACCAAACACATAACTGGCCAAAATAGTAAATCACATTTCTTCCCTTTCTGAAAATTTATCCTTGGGACCAGATGGATTTTGGTATGATTTTTTTTCCGAAAGATGAGAAATAACATGATTAGCAACTTCACAACCTAAACATTCGCCAACAATTTGCAGACAACTTCTTAAACAACTCTTCAGCATCTGCAACTATTTTACAAAATCCAGGGTAGAATATCTTCCCATCACCATTAAAATTTCTTATACATATTCTGAAGAACTGGTATGTATATTTGGTGTCATCTAGTTTGACTTCAAAACACTCAAATTCTTTCCGAATCTCATCAGAATAACAGTGGTCTTTGCTAAGCTTTTCAACACAAATCCGACAATATATCTTAAACTTCATGGGATGGCATAATAATTCGGCATCTCTCAAGCTAACAACATTTTTTTTTAAAAATTTCTGATGCTTTTGAAAGGTTCTGAATCTCTGGGTGTTTAGAGTTTCTAGGCGAGTCAGACCATGTTTTGACAGACAAACTTTCATGCATATATCGCAAGGGTATACGGCTTTTTGATCTACATTTTCGATCTCCTCAACTACATTGTTTATCTCCGTTACAAAAGCTACATCTTCCTCAAGTAACTTTTGTTCTATGGCGATAAATAAAGAATCTAGTTCATCTCCAGCAAGAAAATCACAGTTTACAATTCTGTCCCCTTTTCACGACGGTAAAATACGAGCTCCCCGAGTGTGACTATGGATTCATTTACATAGTAACCACATTTATCCACTTCAGCAATTCCAATTTCCCACCTTTACTTCTTCAACACACTAATTGTTCGTGGTTCAGTGGCATCATCAGCAAACCTGTTTGACTGAAGAAATTGATGATAGTTCCCCTTGCATCATTGTGGTACTCAATGCATAAAATGATATCGCTAGGTTGTCACCTTTTGTGGTACCTTCTTGTGGTAATAATTACTTTCCGTTGAAAATTACGGACAATTGAATCTGATATTATGAAGTGCAACTTGACGATTGAGCGCATTAAAAGCATTAAGGCGTCACAATTTGCGTCTTCATGTATAGCTGCCTCAGCACCACTTTCAAGGTCTGTTGCTTCTTGGACGTCAGTTTTTTAATACCCATTCTATGATTTTTTTCAAAATTTCATCGACTCTGATAGGACGCACTCCTGAAATTTTGTTGAGTAGTATATGTAAGGTTAGAATCGACGATTGTAGCAGCTAGTTTTTTCTCTAAGTTCTTTGCCTTCATTCTTGTATTTGTTACTGACTAAATTACTTAGCGTCAAGTTTGGAAAAATTTCACTCCAAAACCAACTTTTTTGGCAGGGTTAAATCTACTAAAATCGACAAAATTCAACAAAATTCAACAAAAATGAATATACATAGAAGTGTGGTAGGTCAACGAACTTGTAATGGATTGGTTTCTTAGGAAGAAACCAATCCATTGCAAGATCTTTGATTCAATACTATCATCTGTTAATCTCTTTCAAATGTTCATCCCTTACACATGTTTGTTTATGTTACTTCCAAATCTTACAATGCAAAACCTCTCCCAACAGAGTAAAGCTAAAAGTGCAAGAAGCCCTGGGTACGAGGTTGTAAAATGGTTGCTTATATAAAAAAGTACATGAAGTCAATCAAAGCAACTATGCCAACCAATTCAAGCCGGCAGCCATGCAATATATGAAGCCAATCAAACCATCATGGAAGGCACTATCGATTCAGACGTTTCTATAAATGCGACGTGCCGCAAATAACGACATGCGTCAAGGACATGTCGGTATATTTGGGCCAGTCTTATATGAACTCGTTGCCCAAATTTTGTTACTATTTTTGGACAATTGCAAACTCTGCGTAGGAGAACATATTATGGCCTGTATCGTAAACCTGTATATATTTGTAAACATTATTTTTTTCTTCGAAATTTGGAAACCGAAAGAGAAGCAAATCCCACAACAAAACTTTCGATAGCTACAGCGCAGGTAATCTGAAAATTTTATTCTACTCCTTATACTAGATAGAAGTATAGGAAAAGGACAAAGTATTGTATGCAGTAGGTGTTAATAATCGATATCTGGAATATAAATACCAAATACTGGAGCGCAGACAGCATCTGTTGCTGCTTTGGTTGTTTTTGGGTTGGAAAAACCATAAATTACACGATTTAGTAAAGTCTCCATGAGTTAAAGTTGAGATTTGAATAGTAATGTTGTTCTGAATCTTCGTCTACAAATGAGTTGAGCGGGTGATGCAAACCCATCAACAGGTGTATTTCTTGGATTCTAACATTGCATTGCCAGATACAAGTCTTGATTTGATTTTTTGGATTTTGTGAGCAACTTCTTTGCAATATGTACATGTCTTTCAGACATTATGTACATGTCTTTCAGACATTCCATTTGATTGTTGATAATGCGGACTGCTGGTTGTATGTATATATATATCTGCAGTATATCATCATAGCAATTTTGTGTCATACATCAAATTGTGTATGTTACCAGTTACCAATATCTCAGGTGGGAGCGGAATCAACCCTTTGAATATAAATAAAGGGCCCAGCTTTCCAATTAAAGGAGAACTACCTAAGGTCTGAATTTTTTTTCCTTTGAATTTCAGTCTAAAAATTCATAAAATATCATTAAATTTAATCAAACATTCAAAAATCGCCACAAAACCCTGATATTTGCCTGTGTATTTTCCATATAAATGACTCATGGTTGTCGCCATATACAATTTTAGTTACCATCGTTTCATATGCATTGTTTCATTGTTTCTATCTTGGAGAGTTCTATTCTTTGCTATTAAAGTTCTCATTGTCATTTCACGACTACTACATTGCATGGTTACAGAAGTAGTACATGTGACATCAAGTTCTAGCTTAA
The DNA here is from genome assembly GCA_032360805.1 of Neoturris breviconis. NCBI lineage: Eukaryota > Metazoa > Cnidaria > Hydrozoa > Anthoathecata > Pandeidae > Neoturris > Neoturris breviconis. The sequence continues at coordinate 16,884 of JAULBZ010000487.1, forward strand.
ACTTTACGGCAACTGTTGGGTTGATATCATGCCAAGTATCTACCCAGTGGGCAAGAACTTGTTGAAAGTCCGCAATAAAGATGCTAGAACAAGGTGTTCAACATTGTTCTAGATATTTACTCTCTACAATTCATTCCCAGGGGAAGAGTGCGGAATCAACGATCTTGCAATTGATTGGTTTCTTCATACAGAAGAAACCAATCAATTGCAAGCTTGTTGAACACTTTTCTAAGTAGATTAATTTTTCTCAAATTTATTGATTTTAAAGCTGCTAAAGTATCTGCTTATTGAAACGAATTTTGGAGATGGCCCCTAATATGAATTCTAGTTTATGACCAGTTTGTGCAGGGTTCTTTCATATATCATAATTTTTATCTGAGTTTATTCTCAGTCCTTGAAATTTGCTATGACAATCATCTGTGGAGGAGTGTATTTAAACATAGTCAGCTGAAAATTATGTTCAAATGCACTCCTCTACAAATGATTTCCGTAGTGAATTTTGAGAACTGATTTAATAATAGTTGTGAAGAACATTACTGACATTCAAATTTGTATCATAGAGGTTGAAATAAGAGCAAATAAGCACTGTGGTGGAGTGGTATTTGAGCATAGATTCAGGCTATTAAAACTCTCTTCCAGTAACAGTACTGTAGTGCACTTACATAATCAAATGTAAATATTGAAGCCAGTGGAAATTTGATTGAAGCAGGAGAAAATCATATTAAAGTAAATAAATATAAATATTTAGTTTGTGCAACCAGTTAGGGATCAATCCCAGGGGAAGAGTGCTGAATTAACAATCTTGCAATTGATTGGTTTCTTTATACGAACTAATACTACTATATATATATATATAATATTAATTTTAGCAAAGGTTTTAATCAAAGAGTTCTTTTGTTAGATTTTTATACAAATTTGATAATTATTTTGAGGAATTTTAATCAGTAGACAATATATAATATATATAAAATTTCATCCTTCACACATAAAGTTGAGCTTGTGACTACATGTGTATAATTGGTTGTGTTTTTGTTACAGAGATAAACTAGCATGAACATGTCTAAGAACTATTGTCTGGGTAAAATCTCTATAAGCATAAATTAAACTTGGTTGTCTCCTTAAGCATCAGTGACGTAACCAATCTTTATTGATTTGTATCAAGTTTATTTTTAGAAAAACAAAAACACATTTAACTCAGCTATGAACAACAGATAAAATAAATATTAATATATTAACATATTAGCATGATGTTGTGACAGACATTGTTTCTGAAAATGACGTAAAACAATAACAATGACAACATTTTACATGCAGATTCAAAACAGTTGCATATGACAACAAGTAGATTTTCTCTTGGCAAGCAACAGGAACATACATTTTTAGGAAGCATATAGAAAGGAAGTATGTATGTACATGTATATAATATGTAGATATTATATATATTTATCTATATATCTATATATTACAGATAAAATATCACAACATAAGGAGCCATCTCCAAAATTCGTTTTAATAAGCAGATATATTTTAGCAGCTTTAAAGTAGTCAAAATCAATAAATTTAAGAATAATCTACGAAGAAGAGTGTTAAGTCAACGAGCATGCCATTGATTGGTTTCTTCGGTACGAAAAAACCAATCACTCCATAAGGAGGGTTTAGTAATTGATAAAGAGAGTATAAAATAGCTGGAAATATTGCTACTAGTAACACAATTAACTAGTATCATTGAGATTTCAGAAATCTATGGTAATGAATAAGAAACTTAACGATTTGAGTTAATTGCATTATTTGTATGAATATTTCCAGCTATTTATACTTTTTTTTTATTATTAAACCTACTTAACTACATGGAGCAATTGCAAGATTGTTGATTCAACACTATTCTCCTGGGAATGAATTTTGGAGATGGTTCCTGAGAAAATTTAATAAACCTTGCATGCTTCAGTAAATAAATTTAAATTACTTTACAGTATTTGTTTTGAGAAAAAGCAGAAATCAAAAGCAGTGATTGAAATACAAGCAAATAATCATTGGGGAGAAACATTTTTTGAGCATAGCTTCAGGAATCTATGCTGAAAAATCCCTACTCCACAGTATTTATTTATTTAATGAACATGTCAGATAACATTTTGAGTTTCTAACAAGCAAATGTAGGAAGTGGTTGAAATAAGAGCAAATAATCACTTTGGAGAAGTTTTTTAAGCTCCGCTTCAGGCAATGAAGTCTGAAGCTATGCTAGAAAAAAGTCCCTCCTCCATAGTTCTTATTCTAAATGCTGGAGTATTTCTTTAAGGTATGTGATATAACTATGTGATGTAAGTAACTGTATCTATGGGGTGTGATATTCCACTTTCTAAATAAACACCAATTTTTTAATACGATGTAATATGATATGTTAGTTGAGGATAACCTAGCGGGCAAAAACTTGTTCAAAGTCCACAGTAAAGACACTGCTAGAACAATATTGATGTTTATCTAGCATCTTTCCTTCTGACTTTAAACAAGTTTTTGCCTACTAGAGAGATGTATGTTCCCAGTGAGCAGAAATATATTCAAAGTCTACAGTAAAGATGCTAGAACAATGTTGAATGTCATCCTTACTGCAGACTTTGAGCAGGTTTTTGCCAACTGGGTTTATTACCTTTTTCTCTGTTTACAGGATGATTGACAAAGATTAAATTATAGCTGTGATAGATCGGATGGATGTTTAGCAGAGGTCAATTGGAAGGATACATTCGAGAATACATATGCCTTGTTTTGAAAAATTGTGAATTGCTTTAAAACTGAAGAATATTACGATGTATATATTCCAATAAAATTTATATAATGCAGACTCACCTTTATTTATTTATTGTTATTGTTATTTATAAAATGAGGTGTCAGTCATGTACGTGTATAAATAGGTTGAGTTCTGGTGATATATTTGAAGCGAGTTGTAATTCTTGTCATTTATATAACGCACAATGTGCAGAAAAAGTTTCTTGGTTTGCGTGTTGTACAAGTTGTGCTTGTGAAAATGGTGCTACGAAATTTGGTGATATGTGTTACTCAGATCTAAGTCATACACAATTTGGTACGGTTTGTTGATGTTGTTGTTTTTACACCTTTTAATTTTAACTCGGTTAAAAATTCGGAATATATTGCCATAGAATACCATATACTAGTTTGAATATGACAGTAGCCAAAATAAGAGCAAATAGTCACTGTGGAGGAAGGGCTTTTGAGCATAGTTCAGTCTTTATTTGGTAGTATTTCGACCACTGAATGATTTCTCACATACCAAATTTTGATCTGGAATTCTGGTATACTGTATGTCCATTTATTTTATCTACCTGATTCTAGAGATAGCGTTATACAAATCTCAGAAAAGTATAAAGATTATATCCTTCAAAATATATCTGAGCTTAACAGAGTTCCATAGACAATGTGCATCTGTGTTAATTTTAGAATTCCAAAAACAATTCTGCATGCCAGGGATCGAAATAACAGCCGGTCATCACTGTGGAGGAGAGATTTTTCAAAATATTTTCAGCCAACTTGGCAATATTCTGAAAAATCTCTCCTCCATAGTCCTACATGCGGATGCAAGCTTGAACAAACTAGTATATCCCTGTCTGTTTAAACTAATTCTCATTTTTGACTAATTCAAAGAGAGTTCACATTTAGAATGTGGTGTATTATATTATGCTACACTTCAACATTTTGTCGAATTATACATTTTTAAGAATACGAAATGGAAAAGGAGCTTTTTACTTAATTAGGCAGGGTCCATTTTTTTAGACTAATGTTGGGTGACTGCATGTCGAAATTGTTAAGATTTTCCATGCAAAGAAATTAGGAATTTAGAAAACCATACTTTGCCATCCAAAACAAAATCTGTTCTGTCAAGCTGGATGGATTATGCAAAAATCTATTTTTATTATTTTTTTTTTATATAAATACAGTATTTGTTTTACATCTCATACAAGAACGGGATATCTTTGTGCGTACTTTATATATTTGCATCAAGTTTCAATGTTTAAAAAAACACATGACACTCATAAATTTTCATGCCCTTTTTATTTTTACACAGCTAACCTGCAAAACATTAAACTCCCCAAATAAGTGTCCGCTTTCTTAAATATTTGTTTATTTTAAGTGAATTATCAGGTTCCCTACGTGTTAGATACGTTATTCCTACTAAATTTTATATAATTTTTGTGTGTATTAATTTTAACGCATTCAAAATGAAAATAAGAGGCACAAAGTGTAATGGCAGTAAAGTTTTCAAATTGGAAGAATGATTTGTGAGCATTGCTTCAGGTTTTTTTTAGCCTGAAACTATGCTAAATCCCTCTTCCATAGTGATTATTTGCTCTTATTTTAAACATGGAGGTTTTTTTACTTTTAGATTGTAAATTGTTTTTACAAGACAGTCAATGGTATGGTTTACCCACAAATACTTTAAGGTCAACAGGAGTAACTACAATTGGTAAAATTGTATATGATAGAGATTGGAACCCGCTTCATTTTGAATCATGCGTCATCAAACAAGCATCTACGTACTGGGATACAACTCGTTGGCACGCTTTGTTTACAGGTGGCAGAAAATTGTCAGACTTTTTTATACATAGCTCTTTAACTGGAGTAACTCTAAAGGTATGTACTGTACTGTATGTACAAATGTTTATACAGATGCTAATGCTTGTGAAACTTAACTAGACATAAGATGTTCAACCCTAAAATACAACGGTAGAAATAAGAGTAAATAATCACTGTGAATGAGCGATTTTTGAGCATAGCTTCAGGCATTATGGCCTGAAGCTATGCTCAAAATATAACTCCTCCACAGCGGTTATTTACATTTATTTCAATATATGTGGGTTTCTGGGCTTGAAATATAATGTGCACAAATAATCACTGTAAAGGAGTGATTTTTAACCTGTCAAACAAAGTTTAGACCGCCTATTACTATCACTTCACATCATCAGCATCACCGATGTTCCGCTTTTCTTATTAGACCATGTTCCCGAAGTGCTACCATTTTGAAATTTGGTACCAACTTATGAGGTGATATTTTAGAAGGAAGATGAGACCACGGGCCAATTTATTTCGATTTTGACAATGGGATTTTTTGATGTCCATTTTATTGGAGTATAAATCATTGTTGATAGGAGATCATTCTTTCAAAAATAAATTTTAGAATTTTAGGAATTAAAGTCCATTTTAATTTTGGAAAGCTTTCTTCTTCAATTTTGAAATAAATATTAATGTTATTCACTCAAGGGTCATAAAACATAATTGCCATACCACAAGTAAATTAAGCTTAGTTTCTACCACGGCAACAAACCTTGCTGCTGAAAGTGATCAAATTTTATCGCCCAAAGTTCATTGCCTTAACTTATCATCTATGTATTCACACCATGCGCTTCTTCTTGCTTCAAACCAAGGAACAATACAGAATCATATATTTTAATAAATAGTAACTTAACGATTAGCTGTGTGGTAAACTAAATATAAATGCAAAAGATTTTTGTTATACTTTAAACTTTTCTGTATTCCTTTGATCTTTTGAAAATAATGGAAAGATCATGAAATAGATGAAAGGCGATGAATAACATTTTTTTTTATATTCATTGCCTAAATCATCTGCATAATTTTAAGATGACGAATTTCAAGCAATGAGAATATATCGGTTCCCACTGGGGCAATGAAAAATGGTCCCTGGTGATTAATTCAAGGCCAGGGTCAAGCATAAATTTCAAGAAAAACGATGAGTTCTCTTTTTGTTTGAAAAGTAAATCTTTGCGTTATTAAAACCATATTGATGCCAATAAGGTAATATTGATTGGAGGGTATTTTAACTTTAAAACTCAATAAAATGAAGTCAATTTTACTCTACTCAAAAACTATCAAATTGATAGAAACCAAAAGAATAATACTCGGTCCTTATTATGTTAGTCGATCATGCATAAGTTATGAAGATTTTAGTCTTAACAGTTTGAAAATGGGGTTCAATAATTATTTTCGAGGAGGTATAACACATTTTGTAAATCAATGATTCGGTCGTGATCGGTCGATCACATCACGGACTAATCATTTTAAGATCTTAATTGCAGTTAAATTTTAATATAATTTGATGTGTAATCTCCTTGATTTTCTTGTCTTTACATCTACTCTCTTCAAGTGAAAATACTTTTTTTTTCTATTTTCACTGTGTAAATTTAATATGCGGGAATTCAAATACACATGAAAAATTATGCTGCACGAATTTAGCAACACTTAATGTACTTAAAATACGTTCTTTCACAGGTGATATTCGGCGACTCTTTGTCTACTTTATTAGCTTTTTTATGGCTCTTTATAATCTGTGGGAAATAGACTGATTTTGAAATATAAATTGGAAGATAGTCTGTTAGACTTTATTTACTTGGATATAAGCATGAAAGATGTAAAACACTGGACCAGATTTCATAGCTAGTTTATTCATGCTGTCATCACTTTTATATACATACAAACTGTTTGTTATTGGTTACCTGCAGTGGTCATGTGATCATTGATCCACACTTTGATACTATAATATGCTTATCAATAATAAAGTTTAGATAAAAGAGTGTTGAGTCAACGAGTTTGCGCCAATTTGTTCTGAAGAAAATATCTTTAAAATATCTTTTTCTTGAATTTGATTAAATTTGCAGAGAAGAGTACTAAGTCAATGATCTTGCAATGGATTGGTTTCTTCGTACCGAAGAAACCAATCCATTGCAAGCTCATTGACATAACACCCTCCTGTACAGTTTCAGTTTTTTGAATTTTATCAAATTTAGTTTCTTTAAAAAAGTTGTTTAACTGTAATCAAATTTTGAGATGAGGTGGTCCCTTACCTAGAACAGGGGTTAAAATAACTGCTATTTATCACTGTGGAGGAGAGATTTTTCACCCAAACTGGCTAAACATGTTCTGAAAAAACCTCTCCTCCACAGTGATAACTGGCAGTTATTTTAACTTCTGCTACATACATGTTTATTTATAGTTTAATGGTGATAAGCTATTATATGATGGTTTACTTATAAAGTTATCCATAACATGTTTATCATACCGTTATGTACTAACTGCATCATGTTTAGCAGTGAAATTTGCTGGAAAGAGACAATGTAGGTTTTCTACCGCAAGGATAAAAAATAACTGCTGATCGTCATTGTGGTGGAGGGATTTTGACTGAATAAATTCTGAAAAACTCTCCTTCTCAGTGATAATAGCAGTCATCTTAACCTACATTATAGTATTTTATATATAAATTGATAAATAGATTTGCTAATACCTTTTAATGAATATTTAGAAGTGTTTTTATTTTACCCCCAGATGTAAAGAACGACTGTCAAAATATTACTTTTTCTTTTCACTTTCCTTTTTCTCTGTTTTTTACAAACTTGTTTAAATATTAAACTGAAAAAAATTTACTACGACATCTTTCCACTCTCAGAAATATCAGAATGTTTTTTTAATACACTTGTTTATTTTATAAATAAATATAAAACTATTGTTTGACAGATGGAGAAGAGAGACAAAATAGACACTATACCCCAATCACCAGAAGAAGTTGAATAGAGGTAAAAGGTAAAGGATAAATATAGGAACTACAAATCTTGCAGTGTTCCAAATAATAGCAAATAATCACTGCATAGGAGTGGTTTTTGAGCATTGCTTCAGGCTTTATAACTTAAAGCTTTGCTTAAAAATCACTTCTCCACTGTGATTATTTGCTCTTATTTTAAACACTTTTGATTGATATGTTTATGATATGTTTATTTACTTTAGATTTATTACCAACACCTCCTTCATCAAGTCCTACATTTTCTACAACCTCAAATGAAACTACAATAACAACAATACCTCATACGAATACCACAATAACAAATGTCTCAAGGAATAACACTCAACCTCTTATCACCACAGTAAGTGTATCTTTTGTTATTATCGCAAACCTCAAAATATCTGTTTGGCAGTACTTGTGGAGGATTGTTAAATAAGAGAGACTGTGTTCAAAAAACACTCTTTCACAGGTGATGTCTGACTATCTTGAAGCTTGTATTATAGTTCTGACCTGTTATAGAGTTGACGCAAATTATTAGCCATCAAAATAACATGAACATGTGTGGAAATTTAAGTCGGCATCTTTGGAGGCTCCTCCACAGGGGAAAGCTGACCTGAATTTCCAAGCCTGCATGAAGCAGTGTTAACGTTATGCGAACGGGGAAGGATCACACGGGAAAATACAGCAACTCACACGGGGGAATATAAGCAATGAAGAGTCGTATATTGGCGGAAAGTAGGACAGGGGGAATGCATCCAGCCTACTGATGGTCTACAATGACCAAACAAGCCCGATTAACAACAACCGTGACTTGACTCAAACCTGCCTGACCTAACCTATGATGGTCTACAATGACCGAACAAGCCCGACGATCAACCAGGGCCGCGACTTGACTCAAACCTACCTGATCTAAGGATGATCAACAACGATCATTCAAGGCTGGTTAACAACAACCAAGCTCATGATTTAAACCTGTAAGTCCTATCTGCGAATGCACACCCCAGAGCCCATATATTTTGTCAAACTATATACAAATTGAAGTTTTGCTTTCCTATCCTATTTGCCTCTTCATTTCATTCAATTTCAATTTCAATTTCAATTTCAATTCATAATCACTGTTTATCACCTCCACCATGATTATCGCTGTAATTAGGAAATCACTCCTCCATCATGATTATCACTGTAATTAGGAAAAGTAGAAGAAGAGAGACAGGAATCTTTGGCTATTTTTCTTTGAGTTTTATCATTCCTCTGAAAATCCCTATTTTATTTTGGGTACAGGGTGGTTAAGCTGTGGAGCTTATGAACTGGAGGTTCCTGGTTTAATACCACACTTAAGGGAAAATTTTGAGCCACGTCCCTGGGAGCACTGCCGTCTACCTGTTCCCCTGTAAAGTGGTGGGAATGATTCTCTCCATATCTGTGCTTTTCTCAATTTATGTATGTTTTTTATTTTTTGTTTTGTTTAATTCTGTGATCGGAATATGAGTAAATAATCACTGTAGAATGTGATCTTTGAGCTTAAAATCTCTCATCCACAGTGATTATTTTTATTCTGATTTTGATTACTGTAAATCTGTTGAAATTTATTATTCTATGTTTTTTTTAGCATGCCCCATTAATTGAAGAGAAGACTACTCGCCATAAGAATATTGTTATATCGATTTCTTGTGTTTCTGCATTTGTTCTATTGTTTTGTTGTATATTTATGATATTTAGAAGAAGAAGAAGGCAAGTTTTTACTTAAAATCTTCGGAGAAGGTTACTGAGTCAACAATTTTGCAATGGACTGGTTTATTCATACTAAAAAAGCTATTCGATTGCAAGCTCGTTGACATAGCAACCTCTCTGCAATTTCATTTTTGTTTAAAAGTCTACAAAATGTTTTGTGATCTCTAAACATTTGTGTGTTGAATTTACTTCTTAAGCAGCCCTCTCTTTGAAACAACCTCAACACTATAATTCCCTGGTTTAACGCGGAAAACTATACTTAAAAACACTCTCCCACAGGTGAAATTCAGCGCTGCTCTTTTTAATGCTGTTATTGCATATTTACTGCTGATGTTGAACAAGTTTTTGTCCACTGCTATACTAGGTTTCATTAGGATTTGTCTCCAAATTTCCACTTATATCATTCAAAATAGCTTGCTATTATGCATGCAAAATTCCCTCTAAACGCTGCCCGCGTTAATAAAATTTTCAACTTTTGAGGACGATATTTATTAAATGTTTCAGAATATCATCGGTCTGTTAACGCATTTCTCTGAACAACCTCGAAATAATTTCAAAACGACGTTGTGTGTTCACTGGATTTAATGTTTGACTGTTTTTAAATTATTTTTTAGCTCGTCTGTTGTTAAAATTGAGGTAAGAAACCTGCTAGTAGTAACATTATTCCAGTTGGAAAAACTTGTTCAAAGTCAGCAGTAAAGACGTTAGAACGATGTCGAATGATGCTGTTATAGCACCTTTACTGCAGACTTTGAACATGTTTTTGCCGACTGGGATGTTATCGTTGATCAAATTTGCATCACACCGCACACCTGAAAACTATACTGAAAAAACACTCTCTGTCTTTTCCAGCTAAAGTCAATATTTGCATGATCTGATAACAATAAAATAGCTCACTGTTCATAACGCTATGTACAGGCCTGTTTAGTACTTTCTTATGTCTTCAAATTTATTCTGATAGCTAGGACAGGCTTTATCAGTTATTTGTTATGTTTTTATTGACTCTAAAGGCTGTTTTTCACTTCAGAAAATTTTATGCGGAATGGGAAGTGCGCACGCGTACACGATGTATGATGTCAATTTCTACTAATGGAATGTCTATATTTCCTTTCTACACGTGCACATTTTCCGTTCCGTTTCTGTTCAGCAGAAATCTTTCTGAAGTGGAAAACGGCCTTAAGCATGCTTATTGAGTTCTATTTCTGTGTCCTTGTTTCGTTATAAAAACAGGTTTGTTTAGTTTCTTCCTTTGTATTAATTACACTACATACAGACTTTTTAACTATATGAACGATCTTGCACAATGATTGATTTGATTGGTTTCTTTAGTACGAATGAACCAATCAAATTACAAGATTGATGATTCTTTCTTGTGTTTTTATTTAGAAAGCATTTTTAGTATCAAGTACACAATCATATGAGTCTGCTAGTGAAACTGTAAGCATTGCAAATACTGAGTTTGAGCAAGTCAATGAACCAACTTACACAGATTTTAATGAATTAAAGTTACTTGATCAACAGCCTGCGAAGAAAAAAGGTATGCTATAAAGGCGGATCTCCACTAGGCGATTTTATTCGCGTCAATTCTAAATGAAGCCGTTAGTCGCTTTCAACCAATGAAATGATTTTATTTAGAATTCGTGAAAACAAATTCGCCTCGTGAAGATCTGCATTTACGAAGGAGAGCATTGTGTCAACAATTTTACTGTTAATTAATTTCTTCACAACTAAGAAACCAATCAATTGTGATTTAACACCCTTCATCACAATTCGTAAATTTTTAGTCTTTTTGAACTACGATAACACCTGGGTTTTTTTCCAGTCTAGAAAAATACACAAATGTTGGATTTTCTGTTAAGCTACCTTAAGATATGAAATTTTTGTGATATGAAATCTTTGGGGCAGATATTTTTTGCGGTTTTACTCCTCATCCGCAGAAATATCTTCTGCAAAACTTGCCAAAATTTACCCATCCACAAAAAAATTAAATTCCGAAAAACACACTAAAAAACGCTAATCAGCAAAAAATAGATTTATGATTTTCAAGATTATTGTCCTTCTATACCTCAATTCCGCAAATTCTAAGTGTATGGCTCATCGTCAAAAACTAATTCCTCAAAATTCATCTGCAAAAATTTATTCCGCAAAGGAATATCTTACCTTTTAATAGTCTCGAATATTGCCACAAATTAGCTACAATACACTGATGAATTCATCATTTAACATCACTTTCAACCAATGTAATGGCTTCACTCAGAATTTGTGCAAACGAATTCTCCTGGCGGAGATCTGCCTTTAATCTTAAATAATGACACAAAGTACAAGATGCTGATATTATTCTGTCAGCTTTGCACACTTTACTTTTATTTTGGAATTATTCTGGAGTCTATATGACTTTTGTTTTAGATGATAATGAAAGAGCAAGGATTATGCAAGATGAGGTATATAATTTTTCGCTGATAACCTCCAACTTTGACAAATAAACCTTGGGAAAAGTTTGTGGTCGTAATTAATTAATGTCACCCAAAATGCTTTTTTTCAGATTCGCCTTAATTAAACCCCACCTTATTTTAATGTGCTTTAATTATTATCGCACTTTAATTATGTGTTTTAAGCTAAACTGGCTATAATTTTAGGGACGTCCTGAAGGACAACATTGATTATATAAATATTTTGGGGCCTGTGGAATTATTAAAAATACAATCCTATTATGAGAAGTTCACATATCTCAACGAACATCGAAACATTTTACTTTATATTTCTATTGGGAAGGAAGGGGAAGATGTTTTAACTTGATGCTCCATGTAGTTAAGGAGGGTCTAATAACTATTAAAAAATATATAAGTAGCTGGAAATATTCATACAAATAACGCAATTAACTCGTATCGTTAAGTTTTTAGACATCTATGATAATAAGTAAGAAACTTTGAAGAAAAAAAACATAAAATTTATTTTGGTCAATTATGACGTCATACCACTTAATGACAAATCTTTAGATTTCTTTTCTTCTTCAAAGTTTCTTATTTATTACCATAGATGTCCGAAATCTTAATGATATTAGTTAATTGCGTTAATAGTAGCAATATTTCTAGCTGTACTCTCTTTACCAATTACTAAACCCTCCTTAACTACGTTATGCACGTGTTGAATATTCATAATTTGGAGTCGTTTCTCCTGCCTACATGCACCGTCTAATAAACAACGTCAAAACATGTTTTGATGTTGCAACGCCGAAAGAAAGTCTGTTCGACGTTGATTAGACGTTGCATGTCCTATGAGAACTATTGCGATGTCGTTTTTAACCCCTACTCTGCAGTATCATCGCTCATCGACTAAATAACTGGCATAAAACCGCTTATCGACGTAATAACTGACAAAATGCCAGTTATCGAAATGTGTTGCTAATTGTTGTAAGATATTAACTGGCACTAGTAAATGTGGCACAGGTCACCGTAGAGACGCTTATTAATTTTAATTTTTTTTCACACATGAGCATGATATCACTTTAATTTAAAATGGCATGTACAATTTAAATACGAGGGAGGGTAGAGGAGGAGGCGTCATGCCACCCCTTTAGGTCTAATAGAGTAAATATCCCTGTGACGTTGTTCTGACGTCGTGGCTGTACCCATTGAGAATCAACTTCGTTCCCAGGACTGCTTCTCTCTTGACGTCTAACGTTTAACACAGCGTTAAACGTCAAGAGAGAATAAACCCTGGGAACGAGGTTACATTGGGAATATTATTTTTGGAGTCAAGGCAGAGGAAAGTAACGAGGTTATGCAAATTGAATAGCCCTTTTAAAAGAAGTTATTATATTTAAATTATTCTATATACCTCTTTTCATTTACACTAATAATATATATGAGAGTTCTTCATTTTAAGACTCCTTTTCGTGGTCAAAGTAATGAGACTATAACGACGCATCTTCGTACTTTCAATATTTTAAGAGTCATTCTTTTATTCATTTTCAAGTTATTAGGGGGTAATGTTCACCCGTACTTTCAATATTTTAAGAGTCATTCTTTTATTCATTTTCAAGTTATTAGGGGGTAATGTTCCCCCGTATTTTCAATATTTTAAGAGTCATTCTTTTATTCATTTTCAAGTTAATAGGGGGTAATGTTCACCCGTATTTTCAATATTTTAAGAGTCATTCTTTTATTCATTTTCAAGTTATTAGGGGGTAATGTTCACCCGTACTTTCAATATT
>JAULBZ010000488.1:0-30394 GCA_032360805.1 Neoturris breviconis
GAAACGTGTACGAACTTCATAATTTTCAAGCCACAAGCGTTCGTACGAACGCACGTACGCCTATTTGTGCAGCCCTGGCCTTCCTTTTTTCTTTTTTTTTTGCCCAAAAAAAAGAAGATACAGTATATTTTTTTTCAGTTATTTTTTTTAAGATCAATAATTCTGATGCTCTGTCCAAATCTCACCCAACATGTTATATATCATTGGAAAGATAATTTGTTGACCTTTCATTTGCTTTTTACCGCATTTAAAAATATCATTTACTTTTTGGGATATTTACTGGTATGCGATGGTATGTGAGAATTGGATCTAGCCACCCCAGCCAAAACATTTGAAAAATCCAGTGAAATGAAAAAGTCCAAAGTTCAACTCGCCCCCTTTGTGGAAATATTCATAATATGGCTGCTGTATCTCCGAAATTGCCTATTAAAATATTATAAAATATCTTTCACATGCTCACAAAGGAGTGAAAACTTTTAAGTCACACAAGGAACAGTAATTATGGCGCAACAAAAATATTCGCTGTGAAGGAATTGGTCGCAGGGATAGTCTCTCTAGATAGTCTCTCTTTAGACACTGCCTTTATTTTAAGACATTATTTTACAACTTACCCAGTAGGAGTCAATGCACACTATGACGATAAGAACGCTAGACTGTAACTATTTTCGTTGCAATAAATTATTTATTTCCTTTTTCAAGCTTTTTAATTAAACTTTACTCCATACATTGCTACATGCATACATAGTTGAGTTCTACATTTACTAATCTTACGCTACACTTCCATACAAGACTAGCCAAAAAATAATTTTTAGCCTCAATTGGAAATGGCAGCTATTTTGTCCAAACTTTAGCCTCGAATGGGGTTGTCAATTACGTGGTTAAAAAAAATTTACATAATAGGAACGCGGGCTATTTCATGCCGATGCTTACGAAGAAGATAAAAAAGAAAAAAACAGCCGGTATAAATAGCTATCTGCTTAGTAAGCAGGAATCTAAAAATGAGGGTACGAATTTCATACCTGTCTAGCCGATAGAGTATGAGATTTTGTACCGGTACAAGATTTACATGTAAACAGAAGGAAACAAACCAATATGAAAAAACTATTGTTCTAAAGTGTTAGCGCATGTGCAAATGATAATTTTCTTTAAATAATTGATCAATTATTTTTAATTGACACGAAATCGTTCATGTAAAATAAAATAGCTAATCTCATGCCGGCACGAGTTCTGGATGCTCCATTGTACTGTAAACAGCCCTTACAGTAAATCAGTCATCATAAAAACAAATCATGCTTCGATGGACTATCAGTTTAAAAATCATGCCTTCTGAATACGCAGAGTATTTTGAAATTGCTCTATTTAAATTAATGGGCCACGTCATACTCAAACTGCTACAGATAACGATACAAGATTGCTTGGGGGGTGGATGGGTTTTCTGTGTGGGAGTTATCTTCGTGGCAAGTTAATAATACATATGTATAACATATAGGTAATAAAATAGGTCTGTAATAATAAATTTTGCTTTATGTTTATTAGAAGTCCATTCAAGCTTGTACATTTTGTCTGATGGAGGGAATGCCCTTGCTCCCAGTGGTTAAGACACTGACAATGCAAGCAGTTTATTTCAGAAAAATTATTCTCTTGCTCGATTGCGAGTTTTGTTATATAATAAAATGTTGTTTTTCTCATACAGAAACCTTTACTTCTTCATGGACATGAGCGTTCAATCACTCAGATAAAGTATAATAGAGAAGGAGACCTTTTGTTTTCATCAGCAAAAGATAATTGCCCAACTGTATGGTATTCAATTAATGGTGAAAGACTTGGTACTTATGATGGGCATGGTGGTGCGGTATGGTGTTTGGATCCAAGTTGTATCTTTTCATTAATACATCAGCCACTGGGAATTAATATATATTGACTGTAAACTTTAGTTGCAATTCTGAAAGTAATTATTAGACATATACCTGTTTGGAAGAGTGTTTTTAAAAAAATGTATATGATTTATAAGCTTGGTGGCACTAACTCTTAACGCCTAGTGGGAATGTTGACACAGAACATGTGGCGCTCAAGTTAACACAAGTTAAGCAGCCATTACATTAACTTTTATATCGCCCTGGAAATTATACCCGAAATGAGATTTCATATCGATATGGAATAATATTTATTTGCATAAATGTTTGTATCAGGCAGATTTTGATATGTGCATGCTCACTTACACTTGAGCCTGCACACTTAAGTTCATATCGGGTATGTAAATGCTTATGGATATATGTCCAAGTGTACGGAGTAATTAAAATTTCATTTTGGGCGAAATGAAATTCATGTAAAGGCTGTCTTATGTCAATTTTAATTTTAATTTATTTTAATAAATAACATACACACACTTAAAACAGATGACCAACCCTCATGAAAAAAGCTGACATCTGCATAATTTGCTTATATTTAGTATATATTATATAATATTATATACAGCAGAGAGAACAATTATGTGCAAGCGAATACATCAATACAACACATTAATATTATAACTGGCACTAGTTGTAACTTATAAAACACTGGCTGCAAATGAGTGTCCAAAGATGCTCCTCCACAGAGGAATGCTGACGTGAATTCAGAGGCCTGAATAAACATTCAACCTTAAAAAGCGAATAAATTATCGATGACGTATATGTTTCTATCAAAACATTGCTGTAATAGAACCATTCAACTTACATAAGGCACATTCATCCGTGAATAATTAGCGCTGCAAACCAACCCTTTCGCATTTTTAAAGCAATGGTTCAACCAAATTCAAAATAGTATATGCAGTGAAAAAATGGAATACGAAGTGATAGAGTTGGGTATCTTGACTAAAATGATGTCAATATTTGCACTCTCTGGAAGAGTTATACTTCTTGCACTAAGTTGATGATAGTCCAAATGATTTTCTCTTTTCCTAAAAATATCATTCCTCCAACACTGTTGTGGTTTCATCAATATCTCTCAACCTTTCAGTTGTATCGTCCTTCACATTAACATCAGTTAACTTATTTTTGTAACAATAACCGTCTATTTTTGACAGTTCAAAGTAAATAATGTTTTTCTTGTGTTAATATAGTTTATAGTGTGAGTCATCAGGAAAATGCTGAATGTAATTTAACACAATTTTAACAAACTAAGTTCCCTTATTTACCGCACGTTAATGCGGGTTAGTGCCTAGTGTGAACCAAGCTAAGAGACTAATGTTGGTGTACTTGTTTCGGTCGACTGAATCAACCAAATCGACCAAATCAAAGGGAATATCTACAATTTGGTCGATTTGAATCGTCGACCAAATCAACCAGCTTGGAAGCAGGTTGATTTGGTCGATTGTAAACAATCTCATTGACCGTCGACCATTTTATGATGTGCCGTATGTATGTTTTTATTTTTGCATGCGTATTGTGTACATATCTGGTAGCACTAAACGTAGTAACTACGTAGTAATCACATCTCTTAAAATATCTTATAAATTATCCGTGAGTTACTACATGAAAATATAGCTACCAAAACAAAAACAGTCAACGGTTTTGCATTTGTTTTGCACAGTTTATTTTGTTCCGTTGATTTGATCGATTTGGTCGACCAAAACAAATACACTCGTCTCTTAGTTTCATTCATATTGATATTATTTGGATACCAAGCCTTTTTTTATCTACCAGACATCATCTGTGAGGGAGCATTAACCAAGCCTTATATTAACTGCCAGACATCTGTGAGAGAGCGTTTTTTGAGTGTGGTTTTAGCTATTTCAAATTCAAATTTAGTTTTTAAGCAACCATTCTTGGGACTTGCAATGCTCAAAAATTCCTCCTCCACAGCAATTAATTGTCATTTCAAACACTGGCAATGCTGTGTTTAAAACTAATATCCTAATATATTTTCCTTAGCTATATCTTCACAGGGGATACAAAATATTTACTCACAGGTTCTGCTGATAATTCTGCTAAAATATGGGATGTCGAAACTGCTAATCAACTTGTAAATTTTGTCACAGGATCAGCTGTTCGTACATGTGCGTTTTCTTACAGCGGAAAACAGTTATTTTATTCAACAGATAAAGCAATGGGACAAATTTGTGAAATTAAATTTTATGATGTCAATGATGCAATATCAGGAGGTAAGGGGGTTAAAATAACTGCCAGGCAGCGCCATGGAAGAGAGATTTTTCAGAATATTTCAATTTGGTTGGAAATATTTAGAAAAATCTCTTCTCCACAGTGATGACCTGCAGTTATTTTAACCCCTGGAGGTAACTTCAATACTTTGCATTTCATTATGAATATAATATATACATTGGCTGTAACTTAGCCTCCAAAGATGCTCCTCCGCAGGGAAATGCCATCGTGAATTCAGAGGCCTGTAAATAATAATATTGGCTACTTTAAGGGAAGAAACTTTCACCGCAAGAAACTTTCGCGGGAATAAACTTTCGCGACAAAATCTGCAAAAGTTTCTTCCTAAAAACACGGTAAAATTGGCCAAACGCAAAAGTTTATTACCATGAAATGTCCAAATTATTGCAAACCGCAAAAGTTTATTCCAAAAAACAAAACAAAAAAAAACATTGATAAAATGATACAGGCCTAGTTTTTTAATGCAGAATTCGTGCCTACTTTTGACAAATTAATTTTGGACCCGTGGGGTTTAACAAAGACAGAAAATTTTGCTATGTATTCATTTTCTATCAAAATAATTATCTAATTCAGTCCAAAAAAACGACTTTTGTTGAGCATGGGGGCGCTTTTGATGCTCTTAACGAGTTCAACGATGAAAATTAAGTGTAAAAAGTAAGAACAAAAAACATCAGAATCTTTGTTAAAATGTTAAAATGCTGAGTTATTAATTTCCCCGTGCGGTAGTATCAATTCACAGCATGGACTTTAGAGCTTTAGTGTCCCTGCACGGAGAATAGGAGCGGCTCTCATGTAATTCTAACAGACAATAGAAACAATTATATTATTAATTTGATTATAATAGACATAATTGTCTATGCACAAATACCTTTATTGTATTTAAACTTGCATAGTGCTCAGCTTTAAATCATATTACACAGTACACTTAACTTTGAAAACTTGCATGAACGGTTAAATTTGTGCACCCATAATATGATTGCTCAGTTTTGAATTTGTGCACTTGTGAGAACGTAGTAATAAGAAATATATCTATTTATTTTTACAGTACATTACTTTCTTGATGTTTCGGTTTGATATATTTTATTAATTTACTTTTCACACAGATTATTTTCGGCTCAGTTTTAATTCCATGCACCTTATGCCTGCATGAATTTCACGATACAAGTAAGGTTAGCCTATGCATACTTATACATATATCATATACATATAGCCTATATCTATATTGCCTATACCTCTATCCTATATATGCATATAACCTATGCATATAACATGCTTATTGCATATTTATATAACCTATGAGGAACTACGGTATGTATATGAATCATTTACATACGCTAGATTTAACTTTGCTCTATTTCGTTTCTTTCAATACCATCCCTTTGATCTTATATTTTTCTGATATTTTGTATTCCTTACTGCTCAAATCAACTATTCTCACACAAAAATCAGAAAATTGAGAATAATAACTCAAATGCCATGTTTAAGTTATGACATTTCTATTGCAGCATCACCTACACCTTACTTAACTATACCAGTAACAGATTCGAAAGTCACTGCTGCTGTATGGGGTCCATTAGATAAATATATAATTACCGGTCATGAAAATGGAACAGTTACCAAGTGGGATTCTAAGGTAAAGTTTTTATCTTGAATATCTGAAGTTCTACATAAGAACAAATAATTCCAGTGAGCAAAAGCTTGTTCAAAGTCTGTAGTAACGACACTAGAATAGTGTTGAAGACATTGTTCTAGCATATTTACTGCAAACTTTGAACAAGTTTTTTTCCACTGGGATGATTGTGTCACAGTTTATTCCTTCGAATATATATAGAGTGAAGGTAAACATAGTAACCATATTCAATGCATATAGTGAAGGTTAACAGTTTTAATAAAGGCCGGTTTCTACATCTCAAGTTGGTCGCACAAATGGCTGTATTTGCTAGCGAATGCATAAATCCGATATTATGATTAGCTGACGTGTTATTCATTTACCTGGTAGTTCAACTTTGTCGAACTTCCAGGCGAACCAAAAACAGCTATTCAAAATACCCGAGTTACATATTCGCAAGCGACCACGATCAGTTTGCCCTACCAATTTGATAAGTAGAAACTGGACTTAATGTTTGATTTAAACTTCTTCCATGCAGGGGTCATTCACTCCTATACTGAGGTTAAAAAATATCATATGGTTTAATTTCTAGTTTGGTTGTCAAAAATGCTAATTTTGGCTCGCTAATTTTGGTTCTTTGTAATAACCACAATTTGATCCTGCACTCTTTCAGCCTTAAAATCTTTCAAAAAATGAATTTTGCCTGAAACTCTCACCTGGTTTGAATGAATCGCACAATATCTATGAATGGGTGAACTTTTTATAAGGAAAGATTTTATTGGTTGACACAGCATAATTTTGCATAATTGTTTTTAGCAACGGATATACTGTTGGACATCACCTATATATATCCTTTGTTAAGCATCACTTTCCAGGACCAGAAATATAAATCAAATGTTATGCTATTATTTAAATCTGTATTTTATATTTAGACTGGTGAGAAACTACGGAGTGTTCGACCACATACTGACAAAATAAATGATGTTCAAAAAAGTTTTGATGAGATGATGATAATAACAGCATCAAAAGATAATGTTGCAAAATTATCTGATATAGAAAGTATGCAAGTATTAAAATGTTACAAAACTGATAGACCTGTAAATTCTGCTTCCATTTCACCCATTCGGGACCAGGTAAGAATCAGTTACTACATCAACAGTTTAGAGTTATTTTGCCATTGCACTCAAAATCTTTTTCGACGTTTTTTGTTGGAGGATGAAACATATACTTAATGCATGTATGCTTTGACTCTCGCAAGCCTGAAAAATAATTGCCAAACATTACCTGTGAAGAAGCGTTTTTTAAGTATATACTCAAGAACGCTCCTCCACATGTGATGTCTGACAGTTATCTTTGGGTTTGGAGTGTGTAGCTTATGTGAGTGTCTGCTTTAGAGGAAGGAGTGTAAAGGTCTAGTTCTATTCAGTCATGGTCATTTGATGGGTGATGCTAGAGTTTTTCTTTAGGTTCTGTTCACCCATGGCCCAGAGTTAAGGGTTAAAAATGCGGAAATGTTTTAAGCCACATTTCATTTGTAACCAGCAGTCACAATTTTTTTCTTCAGGTTGTCCTTGGTGGTGGTCAAGAAGCCATGGAGGTCACAACAACATCAACAAGAATTGGAAAGTTTGATGCAAGGTTCTTCCATATGATATTTGAGGAAGAAATTGGACGAGTAAAAGGGCATTTTGGACCTATTAACAGTTTAGCATTTCACCCTGATGGAAAAAGGTATATATCCTATATAATCGTGTGTCACGTCAAGTTCTACCAATTGAAACGTCTTTTGGCTTCACAGCAAATTTTTCGCTTAGTGGAAATCAATGTGGTGTCAAAGAACTTACTTCTAATGTGAGATCGGTGACTCGGCAATCTTCTCAACGGGTACTATTTACGCTGCATTGAAGTAAACCTTTGGATTTGATTAATTTGCATTTTGTTGTGAAATTATATCCACGAAGATACACCTAACGTTACAGTTCAAAGTGGTTCGAGTGGGATTTGAACCCATGACCTCTCGCAATCGCCCGGCAAGCGAGAGATCGTGTGTTCAAATCTTACTCGATCCACTTTGCACTGTAACATCTCATCAAAAATCAGATTACACGTCTGTGGAATTAGATTCTACTTATCTATGTTTTTAAAAATATTTTCCGTTTTATTTCAAATAGTTACAGCAGTGGTGGTGAGGATGGTTATGTTCGAAGTCACTTGTTTGATAAATCATACTACGATTTCGAATTTGAACATTAAAAACCTCGAAAAGAAGAAGAAGAAGAAGCCGTCCATTTTGTCCGAATTTAAATGAACAGTATGATTAGTTGCCATAATTATTATAAGGAACTTATTTTTCGAATTCAATTAGACGAAACCGCTACTAAGCCGCTTCTATATACAACTCACATAGACTGTAAATGTCTATATTGCTTATTTATTTAGTCTATTTTGAATTCGAAAGGGAAGGGTGTAATATTTATATACTAGAAATATATACTTTCGTTTGAAATTGATAAAATCGTCAGTTTTTTTATTGTTCTGCGTCCTCGGGCACTTTATGTCAAAAAATAATGAAAACGTTGGTTGCTCAAAGTAGCTAGAACATGTTGTTATGCAATAACTTTTTTGTGCAGTAAGACGATAAATTCGTGGCGAAAGCCAAAAGAAGACATTCCATCGTAGAAATTGACGTCACACCATTGCATTGCAACAAGTTCTACTTTGACTAATTGTGAAAACGTTATTGGAGTCGCGCAGTATGCTGTCCTATTCTCTGTATTTGACCATTTCGGTATTTGTATCGCATGCGCACTAACATCCAAAGAAATTCTCGTGAAACTACCGATGTGTGTAATGCCAAACTAAACAAGCGAATGTCCAAAAATATGACAAAACTGAGCGAATGATACAGTATTATGCCAATAATAATTGTAATTATTTGAACGAAGAAACTCAATTTACGTTACTCTCGTGCCAGTGGGCAAAAAGTTGTTCAAAGTCTATAGTAACATAGTAACGTCTTTACTGCAGACTTAGAACATGTTTTTTTCTCAGTGGACAAGATCGATCACGGTGTGAAAGACTACCAAATATGATCTCGGATAACTCTATATATGGACTTTGTATTGCCATATATGGCAATGCCCGTATACTACGAAGATATCCGAGTTTTGTGTTCGGTAATCTTTTGCGCTGTAATGTAGACTGAATAGACTGGGAAAGAGTTTCCCCTAGTGAGCAAAAACTTGTTCAAAGTCCGCAGGACGTTCTTCTAGCGTCTTTACTGCGGACTTTGAACAAGTTTTATTAGGTCGGAGTGGCGAAAAGGTTAGTTTCTATTTTTAATGTTCTGTTTCTTTCTATTCTGACGCGAAAGACCGCAAACGTTTTTAACACTATATTGATATATAAGCATATTGTGTCTCACTGCTGTAGAGCTTATCCTTTGTTTGCAGATTAAGATGATTAGAGAACGATAACACAACAAGTCATTGTTAACTTATCTAAGTACTCTTACAAGTGTCTCTTATTAGCCATAAAAAGATATGCTCACCATCGTAGAGTGTTGTTATTAGTAGATGGAGAGTGTCATGTTTACAACAACTCATTGGAACCTTAGTCACAATGAGTTAAAGTAAATAGTTAATTTATTCAAATAAACTATCAAATATACAAGATTGTGACAAAGGTGAAGATTGAATTTCAGGAGGAGATTATCTAAAAAAAAAGAGGTTTTCGAAATTTTCAAATGATTTACTGAGAATCGAATTTACATGGCTAAGGGTAAATTTGAAACGGAATTTTTCATGGATGATAAAAAAAATCCTGTTCAAACTACAAGAAGATGCTATGTTATCATTGCTATCATTTTGATTGTAGCAGTAGCAACTTTTATCGTTGGTGTAGTTTTACTACAGAATGATGCGTGTTCGTCAGCAAAGCAGCAGAGTATTAAAGCTACAGATAAATATTGCAGACCGTCAGAAGAAGCTAAAAGAATAAATCTTCAAGGTTTTTTACAAAAATGCCAAAAATTATATTTTGTGATGTTCCCTTATGAGGAGCTCACATTTAATAGCAAAGCAAAACAGGAGAAATTGAACGAAATCGCTCGAAAGTAAGTTATTATTTATGTATATGTGTGTGACAATAATTTTCATGAGGTGAATTACTTTTTACGTTTTTACATTAGAATTTTTAAAGCTTTATAATCTGAGAATTCCGGAGAATTATTATTCTTTATATTTTCTCTCTTCTCATCAAGATAAAAGTAACCGCATATTCAATAAAGGTTGATTTTCACTAGGCGAAAAATTCGCTACAAAACCCAAAAAGAGTCATTCCATTGGTAGAAAATGAGGGCTCGTGATGCTGTGATGTCTTATTGCTTTTAAAGCGATTTTTTCGTATACTGGGAATCAACATAGCATGAAAAAGAGGGTGGGGAGTAATTTTCTCCGCATTAAGTCCAAACTAGTGCGACAATTTAGCCTAATTTAGGTTAAAAGTGGCGCTACGATTTTATGCTTTTCTAAATTGAAACTCTTCAATAATATCCTACATTAAGCATTTTGTCCAATTAACCCAGTGGGCAAAAACATGTTCAAGTCAGCAGTAAAGACGCTAGAACAACGTCGAAGACGTTACTGCGGACTTTGAACAGGTTTTTGCCGACTGGAAAGCTTCTATAGTAAAATTATTTGAACTTCAAACGTTTTAAAATTTATAAAGCGCCCCTCCACAAACAAGCGCCAAATTTATCTAGGATGAAATATTTTTTAATATCACGCGTTTTCATTGATGATTACTAACTAGCCTTGTTTATAATAACAACAAAGAGTAAGTCTAGTATAAACAACGGTTATTACCACCTATAACCCTTTCAGGGAAGTATATGGAATCAACGTTTTTGTGATTAGTAGGTTTTTTTCGCATCGAAGAAACCAATCAATTGCAAGCTCGCTAGTTTGAACACCCTTCATCGTGGTTTTATTTACTAAAAAAGAGTAAAGCTATTAAAAACAACAATCCTTAAATCTCCGTTATACATAATAATACACGACGGTTAAATATTTATATAATCTAACTGCGAAAGTAAAAATAGGCTCTTGAATAGGAAATCATTATTAATGACGTATGGTCACATCCTAAAACTCCTCCCTAGAGTATATATGTTGGATACTGAAAGACCGAGTTTTTAAGATTGAGTAAAAAACGTTATATGAATTATGTTTCTTTTGTGGTTAATAAAGATAATAGCTGTTTTTACGAATTAATTCTCACAGTCACCGATTCCCCGTAACAGCTGTTATAGCAAGCGAAAAGCTGCTGAGTACACTTGTTTCGTATAGTTTCCCCAGTAAAACTTGTTCAAAACCCGCAGTAAAGACGCTAAAACAACGTCGTTAGCGTCTTTACTACGGACTTTAAACAAATTTTTGTACACTAGACCGTATCCGAACTGTGTATCACCATATATGGCAATACACAGTCCTAATACGGAGCTATCTTGTTACACGAAATTAATGCGAACGTTAATTAGCTAACGCGAATTTGAAAAATTTGCCTTAATTAACTTGCGGTAATTTTTTTACCACGTTTATTTTTAAAATGTTAAGTAGACACTTTTAACACTTTTTTTGAACTACAGATTATAAAATGTATCTTCACAGCTTTGGAATTTTACCCTCCCTCCTCGATCCACATCAGTAAACTCATTAACAATACCTGTATGAGGAATATTGATATATAAACTCTGTTTGAGAAAATTTAGTATTCGTTTTGATTTAAACTTTGTTTGCGAAAGTTTAGTATTCCCTTTGATATGAACTTTGTTTGTGGAATTTTAGTATTCGTTTTGATTAATTTCCTAACGGCACGCCGCGTCTAATTAATTTCGAAAGGATGTCTTTTCGACGTTGGTTAGATGTCGTTGCTGTCGGTCAAAACCATATTTTACTGATTGTTTTCATTAGGTTCACTGCTTACAATCCAACTCCTGAATTTTTGAAAGATTTTGCAGACCAAACAAAAGAGCTTTTAAAAGAAGTTGAAGACATGAAACCTGATGAAAGTAAAATGAAACCAAAAGAAAATCAAATTCTTGCTGAGGTTAGAATCAATCAATCAATCAATCACAACATTCCAACAATTACCTTTCAAAATATAAGCCTGTACAAGACGATTAGAAATGCCAACCAAGATAGGGTTTCTCGTTTCTCACAGAAAGACATAAGAGGTCAAAACCTCATGGGATAATAATATTCTTTCCATTTAAATCTCAAAACAATATCCCAATTAATTTGTAAAATAAATTTGCCTTTATAGAAAAAACCATAGTTTGCATGGAAATATGAAATTTTTCAAACGGAGAAACAGGGCGCCAGTTTTTAGCGCGTTGGTTCTGGAGATATCTGGAAAAGTGTGTTAGGACGATTGTTTAACGGTACATGATTTTTGACACGCTACCCTGCAGACGCGCGAGGTCTTATCAACTCATTGTGTGTCAAACGATATTGACAATGCCGCATCTTAAATATGTACCATATATTTGATGTGTGTATTCACTTCTTTTAGATCAAAGTGTTTTTGGAACAGTTTATGGCTTCTATATATGATATAGATTTCTACGCCGGTGATTGGATGTTTGGACCCAATTATTTTTGCTTAAACAGGATTTGTGGCCTATCAGAAGACATTAATGTATTTACATATAACTTTCGTCCAACGACATTAGCTGATATTCAATTTGTGATTGATACATTCCATGCGTATAATAAAACTTTCGAACAATACATGTAAGTCATTAATCGAAACAAGAGCAGAGAATCACTGCGGAGGAGGAATTTTTGAGTTGCTTCTTGTCTGAAACTACCCCAAAATTACTCCTCCCTAGTGATTCTTTGTTCTTATTTCAACCACTGAAAGTGATAATCTAATAATGGACAAATTACTTCAAAACAAGTAAAAATCATTACCCCCTGATATTCTAGATTTTGTCATATAAATGTTCTTTTAGTTTAATATTTAAGGGGGTTACCTTATTAAAAATCAGTAAGAAAAAATTAATAATTATTTCCTATCATTACCCTCTAAAATAAAAGAATGTTGTAAATACGAGTGACCGTCACAAAAGGGCATAACCCGATTACACCTAGACTTTTGGGGCTCCCAGAACCTGGAGGAACATTGTCCTCAGTCACAGGGTATTATTATAACAATCTGAAACGTGTCTCTTGTCTCTTACGCTAAGTGTAAACTTTTAAGAATTAGAATCAAGATAAGACATATAAGATATATTATGTATAAGTGATTTCAACTGCTAAGAAAGATCCTATATCAACAAAGTTGCAATTGATTGGCTGGCTTCTTGGTACGAGGAAACTAATCAATTAATAGTAATAGATAAGTGTGGAGGAGGGATTTTGAGCATAGCTTCAGGCTTTCTAATCTGAAACTATGTTCAATTATCACTCCTCCACAGTGATTATTTGCTCTTGTTTTGGCTACAGTTTTGTTGTGTAATCCTCCAAATATAAGTTTCGACGATGAAGGGTTTGTATAAAATAATTTTTCCCATCTCCTTAGATCAAATTTGAAACTTGGTGTAGTCGCTGGTATGGTTAAATCACAATTATCATGTAAAGCCGGTTCTGATGCTTTCTTGCAACAATATATAACAATTATCATGAATGGTAAAACAAGTAAGTACTTGCTCTCCCTCACAGAGTTTAATACACGATCTGCGGAGGAGTGCCACAGCACGATTACTCACCAAACAAATTCTCTCTCTTAAGTTCTCTCCTAGATTATTTAACTCTAACCTAGGAGAGCTCTAACCTTCTTCAGCTATCGACTAAACATCGGACAAAGGAGAGCTAAGTATACATTTCATTCCACACATGGAGTGACATCAATTTCTACCAATGGAATGTCTTCTTTTATCAGTCATCGCGAATTTTTGGCCTAGTAGAAACCAACCTAAACTTACATTTTTATTGTTTTCTTTTCCACAGAGGGTACTCAGAAATCTTACTTTTCGAGGAACATCAATAGTGGAAAATTTTACAAATTACTCTCGAAGGATGACCAGGCTTCATGGTATAACAGTCACAAAGAATCTGTTCATGTGTCACTCAATAAAGCACTAGCGGATGGATTCAGTGCATCGATAATACAGTTACACAAGTATTTAGTAGACGTCCATTACCGACACTGTCCACCTGATGACGTTGCAAGTGGCGTATCAAGCCTGCCGTTAGATTATGTCTATCTCAATGGAAAACCTGACCTTAAAAACCCAGCAACAAAGTTATTACCGATTACAAACACAATTCTTGACGGAAAAGATATGTATCGTAAATTCGTTTCCAGATTTACAACAACAAATTTGTCACCAGAAGAAATTTTTGAAGAGGGAAAAAGACAGCTAGATATATTTTATCCTGTAGTGAGTACTAATATATTGTTATATTGAAATATTTCAACTTTCAAATTTCAAGTAAAATATAACTGCCGATAAATATGATTCAATCTCGATTCCAAGGTTTTCTTCTCTCTTGATGGCTAAATCGGAGAGAAGTGCTGGTATCCAGGTATGGTTATCGCGAATAAAATACCCCCTTTTTTATAAGAAACACCTTTACCTTTGGCTCGAATCAGCAAAAATATTGAAACTTTTATGTAACACTGCAGGGTCAAATTGGTAACATTAAGAAATTTAAGGTCCATTATAAAATTATTTCGAATGATAGAACAAAGAATTTCATTGCTGTATTTAATTTAAGTCAACACACATAGAGACAACAGTCCCCTATGATATGATATAAGAAACAAGTAAGAAACATCCGAGTGGGCAAAAACTTGTTCAAAGTCCGTAGTAAATACGCTAGTATAACGTCGTTTACAATGTCATGCAAGCGTCTTTACTCCGTGCGACTTTGAATAAGTTTTTACCTATTGGGATTTGAAATTCCACTAAAAATAAGAAACGGTCAGCCTGGACCAAATTTAAGATTTTTTATTTATAAACCCAGTGGCAAACACCTGTTCAGAGTCCGCAGTAAAGACGCTAGAACAACGTTACAACGTTTACAACGTTATTCTAGTGTCATTGAATAGGTTTTTGCTCACTAGGAATAAAAAGCGTCATTATAACTTTCTAGATAGTAAATATATCAAAAGAATACACGAATGAATCAAATGAAGATATTGCAGTTGAAAAAATAAAGAAAATAATAGATGGCGATGATCAGTGGCATGCTGGCGATTTTCCTGAAATCGAAAGTAATAGTACTGCACATAGCCGTTGCATTGATGATGAGTCAGCAAAAAAATATTGTCCAACTAGATGGAAAGGAATAAAAAAATGGGGAAATGTGAGTGAATCTCGTCAGTCCTGTGGGAAAACCATTGGCATTATTGCGTGTTTTTATCCGAAAATGCAAGCTTGAAATAAACTAGTCTCTCTACAAACTAGCCTGAGCTCTTATTCTATTTGAGGGGTTAAGTTTCGAAGCTCAGTCTGCTATATATTTGATTTCCTCATCTAACGCTACATGTGCCCTGAATTCAGTACCCTTGCAGTAAACAGTATCTACCAATCTTCATATAAATACCTTCCTCTCTGTAGAACACAATTCCCTGCTGGGCGAAATGACGCGTCGCTTTGACGTCACGGCATTAAAACGTCTTTTTAACGTTAATTATTAGCGTTCCCACTTAAAGGCGGATCTCCACTAGGCGAATTCGTTTGCACCAATTCTAAATGAAGCCATTACCAGGTGACGTCGCTTTCAACCAATTTAATGGCTTCATTTAGAATTAGTGCGAACAAATTCACCTTATGAAAATCCGCCTTAACGATGGTACATCTTTTGTAGTATCTTTATCGTATCCTCTCGATGATTCATCCACAACTATATGACGTATTTCATTTTACTGGTGATTATAATTCTGTTCCAAATTGTCCAATCAAAATGCAGCCTCACTATAATCCATCCAATGGGGCGATGTATTTTCAATCAAGTGATTCTTCATGCTCCACTCCTTCATATTATGGGTTACCATTCTTCCTGGAAAAATACGGACCTCGATTCCAAGAATGGTCTGTGAATGGACACGAAGCAAGACCCGGCCATCATTTTCAATTTCAAGGTATATTTTCTTTAATTCTTTTTGTGTCGGTCACCCCGTATACAGAAATTTAACAGACATTCTTTTATTCGTTTTCATAATTCAGAATTGTGCTTTCGAAACATATTGCCATAATAGCTCCGATATTTGTAGTATTGTATATCCCTTATATCCCCGATAGGAGGAATAAAGAAGAACCTCAATAACATAACCCTCTTAAAAATTTACATTACAGGGAAATTTATTTGGAAAAACTTGTTATGTCAGGAGGTTTTGACGATCACAAGAGTAAGGGCAAATAATTGTTCAAAGTCCGCAGGTGATACACCGGACCCTATACATACCAATGACGTGTTCAGCAGTCTTTCATGTATTGTGATGCCCCCATAATTATGACTGTTCTTTTAAGGTTCGATAGAGATGTTTTCGAATCCTTGCACTGATGGTTTAGACTCGTTTTTTCATAACCGAGGTTATTTTGTGGGATTTATAGAAGGTTGGGCACTATATGGTGAGAATCCTGTTCTATCGCACGACGTTGATCTGTACAGAGATAATGTTTTACAAAGACTTGGAATGTATAAATGGCAGGTAAGAAGTGAAGAGTACTAACGTTGATTTCCATTAGGCAAAGAATTCGCTGCGAAAGCTAATAGAAGATATCTCATTGGTAGAAATTAATGTCACAATCATGTAATGTCAATTTCTACCAATGCAATATTTTGGTCTTCGCAGCGAATTTTACACCTGGTGGAGGCGTAAATCTTTATGTCAATTTGGAATTGATTAGTTTCTCCTTCCAGTTACTTGACTCAGATACTGCTTTTTGCAGACTTTTTTTTCTCTTCATTCAGACGTCAAAACGATGACTTTCGACATTAATTAGACGGCGCGTGCGCACTGGGAAAGTTGTGTGTTTTTTTGCTCTTTCCCAAACGTTTTCTTGAAAATATATCTTAAAAATATATCTCTCTTAACGTTTCAGATTTGGCGAGCTGTCCGCCTTGTTGTTGACACAGGACTTCATTACCGTGGAATGAATCGTACTTGGGCTTTAAAAGAATTTGAAAAGTTTGCATGGGATAAGACAGACTTTGGTCGTAAAGAAATAACACGTTATATGTCTTGTCCAGGTCAAGCTACTGGTTATATGATCGGAAGATTGGCCATTTTAAAAGCTAGAATGAAAGCTGAAAGAGAATTAGGTTTTCAGTTTGATATAAAAGATTTTCATTATCAGGTAAAAATTTACAAGAATCAGAAATGAATCAAATTATCGTCCTCAGTTTTGACACAACAACCTTGTTTGACCATGGTAGGAACGATCTAAGGGTTGATTTGCACTTGGTGAAATACTTTGTACGAAAGCCAAAAGAAACACCCCGTGCAACGTCAATTTCTTCCAATGGAATATCTTCTTCTGGCTTTCGCACAAAACATTTTGCCTGGTGGAAATCCCATATTTGAATATGAACTTTGTTCGCAATATCCATTGAAACAACAGAATCATAGTTCAATCCATCACTTAATAGTAGTTGGATTTGCACTCTGTGATAATGAAAACGCTTAATTGTGCATTAATAGTCTGCCAATAGAAACGAAGGCTTGGAAACGAGGTTGACGTGTGATATATAATATCTATTCTCCATTGTAGAGATCATTGAACTTTTTGTAATATTTTTAGATTTTATCTCTTGGTCAAGTTCCACTTGGTTATATGACAAAACACATTGATAGATACATAGATTGTGTCAAAGACCCTTCATTGATGTATTGTGACTATATTCTATTACCTATGAAAACTATGTATAAAGGTGAAAGAAAAACGAGTAATGTAAATAACAATATGCCATTAAGAAACCAACAGCAAAGACATTTCCTGTGAAAAGAATCGAAAAGGCGTCGTTTTGACGTCGTGTTTTTGATTAGACAGCACGTACCCAATGGATGGAAGCTTCAAAAATGCAAGATGAAAAGCTGTAGTGCAGTATAATCATAGAAACCCCAGCGATAACGTGAAAATGACATTTGTCATGAAATTCAACTTTGTACCAAAGATCTTAGCTATTTTTCCATCATAAAGTCAAAGAATCATAGGACTGAGGTTGTGTGAAATTGAAAGTTGATCATCTCCAAGTTATTTATAAAGGAGAGTATTGAATCAACGATGATGCAATTGATTGGTTGTTAGTAACATACAAACTAATCAATAGTAAGGTCGTATATATATAGTTTACTTTTGTAAATATTTTTAATACATTTTTTAAAAACATACATAGCTATATACATTTCATACACCATTTGATGGAATTTCGTAAAAAAATGAATACTTTTTAAAAATATAATTCCTACTGATGATAATCATACGTTTTTAGGGGAGATTAATCGACCGGGGGAGTTGACGGGGGGACATGAATCAAATAATCAATAAAAATATACGTCATTAATCATACCGCTCAATAAATACTGTAACATATTACGGTGGAGAGAAAACATGTAGTTTTTATCTTACACCTATTTTCTCCTCAATTTATTTTAGCATAATATGGTCACGTAACTTATTCTACAAGAGTCCTACAAATACTTTTAACAAATGTGGTCACGTGATAGAACATTTCAAAACAAGATTAAGGAAGGATTAATAGGACTCTCTATTTAACACTCGTCCGTAGTAATTTAAGTGTAATAAGTGTAGGCGCCACTCATAATATACACTTAGTTAGCTAAGTACCCACTCTCCAATGTGCAAATATTTCGACCGGACTGAAAAGAAACAATTTTAAAAAGCAAGCAAAAAACTCAAATGTTTATATTGTTGCAATAATTGCCGGGACTATTCAACTTTTTAAAGAGCGCTCTTAAGTCAAGTCCCGGTGACGAGGCTGCTTTTTAATTGATAAGGTGCTCAGTGTTGATTATCTTTATTTAGTAGGAGTAACAACTTTGATGGCATAAAACATATCTTTCCATTCTGCAGGTATTTGCCACATCTTTGTTACTAACACAAATACAAATCTTTGTACACGTAAATCAACAAATTTATCTTTAGCGTAGTCAGGTCCATCAGTTTTTCGAATGAGAGATAAGTACCTACGCAAAAAATAAACATATTTTGTGAATAAAGGTTGATTTACACTAGGTGAAAATTTTGCGCAAAAGTCAAAAGAAGACATTCCATTGATAGAAATTTCTACCAGAGTGTCTTCTTTTGAATATCGCTCGAAATCTTTCGCCAAGTGTAAATCCAACCGTATAAAAAAAGTGAAATAACTTGTTCACATGCACACTCCAGCGGCCGAACGATTTTGGGCTAACGTCGAAACAACGTCCATACGATGTCGTATTAGCGTTGTTTCAATACATTCTTTTTTAAAAGCAACTGCGATCAGGTTCCAGTACTTAAAGTTTCTTAGGATAAACTGAAATTTCAATACTAAAAATTGCTTAACAGTTGCTAAATGTTTCGATATATATAAAAATTATGATTACCATATATATCTATCTGGTGGAGAGTTGAGAAAGGCAAAATGCCGAAATGTAAGTTAGATGACAGTGGAGGGATTTGAGCAGCCCAACAATTGATCAGCTAGCTGATCGATGATGATGCTCTAATATCGGTTTTCGGAGGGGAATTCGAAGCTTCGTCAGTCCTATATGGGGCATACAAATGTAAAAATAAAAAATTGCATTTCATGAAGTTGCTTATAATTATGATGAGTACTAACAGATGCTCAACTTTTACTGTCAGATTACTGGTTGCTTATAAAATGGTTGCTTATAAAAAAGTTTATTGATCCGACCTCGTGTACCTGCTGACATAATGGTCAGTGTTAAATGAACTTACAAATGATTGGCCTCGATGTAGCTAGTTAAGGACGTTTTGAAGCCATTTTTTAATGGGTTAACAGTATTTCCTATGGTTGGGATGTAGTACTTACTGGACAAACTATTCTTTTCTAATATCGTAAATAGTATTATGGATAAAATCAACTATTGATTTGGATAAAACACGTTAAAACACTATAAAAACAAGTGTCACCACCATTTAAGGATTTGTCCCCATCCAGCCAAACAGGAAAAACCTAATTTTTGGGCCTAAACAGGAGTAATATATCAAATGACGTCATTATTTCTGGAATAAAAAACTTCGAATAGTTTATCCATCATATTATTTACTTTATTCAAGCAGAACAGTTTGTTCAGTAAGTAGTAAAATTTTAACTATCGGAAATACCGCTAATACCGTTAAAATTACCTCAAAACGTCCTTAACTATATGGAGAAGCTGAGTGAATATCTCTAACTTTGAGTTCACGAAATCTAATCCCACGAATTCAAAGCTGAGCGAAAATGGGCTCCAATTTCAGTACGAGTAAGGTATAGAGATTCATCTGTATTTGAGACGTTTATGTGGGTTTAGAAATATTATTCATTTAAACCTGTTTTTTTTAGCACATCAAAAATATAAACGACACACTGGAGGAAGCAGTGAAGATCCTCATAAAAGTAAGATTCTTTCATATCATTGACAATCAGAGTATGGCAGAACCATGAACGAAATTTTGTAAAATAATCTGTGACATAGTCAGTACGGGAAATCTAATCAATGCTGAAATGACGTCGTATTGACGTCCCGCGACGTTGAAAAGATGCCGTATTGACGTCCTGTACCTGTAGGATGAACTTCTTAATTTGTTAATTTGTTTTTACTTGACATTTAATTTAGGAGCTTGGGTATGTCATCCTGGATGTAGGAGTTATTGTTTGCCATCTTGTAAATCAAGTTGTTGTCAAGCAGGAGCACCTGATTATCACCCAGATATGATTCCAGGTAATTAGTGCGACGTTAATTTCTACCATGTCATCTTTTGGCTTTCGCAGTGGATTTTCCGCTTAGTTTAATTGTCATTAAGTTTTTTAATTCAACCCTAGATTAGACCTTTTAAGTTGAGCAACAAACCTCTCGTTTTCATCAATTGTGAAAGGTGTCTACAGTAATTTTCCCTCTAGACCTATCTGAAAAAAGCACGTACCCAGACAAGTAAGACAGAATTATAAGCTGTTTTAACACTTTTAGATAAAAGAACGTTCTAATTATGATTACGTACACTTTTTTTATAAAAACCTTAAAATTTCCGCGAGAACTGGTGTTTTTATTTTTTACCAACATTTTTGGTCCAAATAAGAGACATAAATCTGCTTTAGAGGTTAAAATCTCAAAACAAAGATATGATTGTTTCTTACCGTTCGCAAATTTCAGTTCTGTGTTTCTTATTTTTCTACCTAAATTCAGACCTGTCTCTTATATAAAAAGCGTATCGTATTATTTCCATCTCATTAAAAACGTTATTATCAAGTTCACTGATTATTCTTCATATTTTCTGTTACTTTTCTTTTTAGAAATTGAATCTTTTCAACAAAATATAGCAGATCAAGCGAAGAAACAAATGATATCACAGTTTTCTGACTCTCCGTATGTATGTGGTCAATTCTGCTCTCCTTCGTGTGCACCTTCATGCGGATCAGGTAAATCTCATCTTTACGTTTTTAATATAGAATTCTGATATCTTTGTTTAGGCTTTAGGGATGCAGCGTGTATGGCTTCTGTTGAACCAATTTGTACATTATTGTTATAGCTTGCTGTAGTGGAGCCGCTCCTCCACCAATGATGATGGCACCACCACCACCACCACCACCACCACCACCACCACCGCCACCACCACCACCAATGTATGCAGCGATGCAACAAATGCCATGTGGTGATTCATGTTCTGCACAATGTGCACCTTTCTGTTCAGAGGGTAATAAATATTTGTAAAATGATTGGTAAAATTATCAGGTAGTGAAATGGAAACAAAAATTTGTCTTAACATATTAGGCATAACTAAGAAAACAACATATTCGTTCTGAAAAAATATCAATCAACAAAAACTGTGAAAATGACACCAAAGACAAAATGTAGCGTTGAAAGTGACCACAAGAAGATTTCCATTTTTGTCTGTAATATTTATGTGTCTGGCTGTAGAGTACCAACATTTGCGTGTGTTGGTATTTAAAAGCTTAATATTCATTTTATACTTATTTCTGGTTTCATTCGATTGCTTGCCATTAGGTGGAAAGTACTGCGCAAAAGCTAAAAGAAGACTCTCCATTGGTAGAATTGGTAAAAGTAGACGGCGTGTCAACAATCGGAATGTCTTCTTTTTTGACTTTAATTTTGGTAACCATTTTAAAATGTCTTAACCGGGATAGAAGGAAAAACCTTGACATCATTTTTTATGTAGGTACACAAATTCAAAGATCCAAATATTACAACTTTTTCTATTACGCTATAGTGTATGTCTTAATGACGTAATTACAAGTGATATTGACATGTGGAGCTTTACTTTCTGCTCCTTCTATTCTAGCAGTATTTTAGAATTCACATCTTAATTATTTGATTATATGTAGTTCCACATGGTAAGACCGACCACAACATCTGAATTCATTGGGATTACACCTAGCATTACGTCTGAGTATTAACCATAAAGCCCTAACTTCATAGGTTAACCTAAAACAATTCTAGTTGACGTTAAACAAAAACATTGACTTTTGATTAATTTATATATATAAATGTACTTTGTTTTAGATTGCTGCCAAATGATTGACAACGGTGAGCCATTATCACCTCCACAAGAAGAAATGGCACCACCTCCACCACCACCACCACCACCACCACCACCGCGACGACCGCCACCACCTCCACCACGAAGACCAAAACCAAAACCTAAGCCAGCACCAAAAATGCGACCAAAAATATCTCCAGCCGGTAGATGCGATCCAACTTGTGAAAAATTATGTTTGCCTTCATGTGATTTTATGTGCTGCATTCCAGTACATTTGAGAAACACTAACTTTGCACATTTATCGCAAGGTAATGCTTGACTTTCATTATGTGCAACATTAATCGCGAAAATCAAAAGAATACATTCCATTGGTAGAAATTGACGTCATGCATCGTGCAGTATTAATTTCCACTAATGAAATGTATTCTTTTGACTTTCGAGCGTAATTTTCCGACTAATGGTAATCAAACTTCAGATCTTTTCATTGCTAGATGGATTTATAATGAAACGAACGGTGATGCAACAGGTATAATTTATAAGTAGCGATTGTAAGGAATACACTTTTTGTTTATGGGTCTAGTTATTTAGCAGAATTTGAGTTAGAAGCTTATACACGAAATTTACTTCGCAAGGTTTGAAGTAGACGTATTTGCTTTCAAATAGTGATTTAAAGTACTACGTTCCTTGATTTTTTCCCAACAAATTCTTAAAAACGTATTGCTTATAAAAAAACAAAAAAACAACCCCCCTCCCCTGACATGTACAGTATTTCTAACCCAAAAATGGCCGATAAAAAAATAATAAATATGCCAAGTATGAGGAAGAGATTTCAGAATCAAGTTGTATTGATGTTTCGGAGTACCGTATTTCTTCGATTTCGATTTAGTTTTAGGGGGCGCTTATTCGACAAATAAACGCATCTGGGCTTGGCTATACACCCACATGGATGTACATGTATTAGACTTTAAAACAGAAAAGAAAGTTTGTTTTTATTAATAAGATGTTGTTGTTGTTTTTTAAAGGAGAAGGACGGCGCTTATTCGAGGGGGCCGCTTATTTAATATAATTATAATTACGTGAGGGGGGGAGTTGGGCGCTTATTCGAGAGAGGGGGATCTATATAATTATTTGCAAACGAATACATAAAAGAATAGTTGATTTATAAGATTTAAAACTAAACAAAGTCTATATTATAGTCTATATTTAAAGCCTAAACTATTTGAGCGTTTCATATCTACTTTTAGGAATGGCACCACCACCACCACAGATGGCACCCTCGCAGATGATGTTACCACCAATGGTTCCATCGCCTATGCAGCAACCTAGTGGATGTTCTCAAGGATGTTCTTCAGCATGTTTCCCTTCCTGTAGCAATGATTGTTGTGCCGCTATGGCTGGTCCAGGAGCACCAATTATGGTACCTCCATCTCCACCTATGTCATGTCCATTAGGATGTACACCATCATGTGCACCTTCGTGCACACCACAATGCTGTTTTCCTGGCGTTTTACAAGCGCCACCTCCACCACCGCCACCACCACCCCAACGAATTATTTTACCTCCTGTTACAATCACTATGATGGCACCACCTCCACAGCTCCCACCACAATCTTGTTCAATGTACCCTGGGTGCTCTCCAGCCTGTGCACCAAGCTGCTCCGAAGGTTGCTGTGCAGGGGCTCCTATGATGCCACCACCACCACCACCGCCACCACCACCTCCACCACTACTTCCACCACCCCCTCCCCCTCTTCCAATGTTGCGGTGTCCTTCTCCATGTTCACCAGCTTGCGCACCCAGTTGTACACCCAATTGTTGCGCTGGTCTAGAAATGCAACCACCTTTACCTCCACCTCCTCCACCACCTATGCCACCTATGTCTATGCCAATGTCGTGTCCTGCTCCATGTAGCCCTGCATGTGCACCAAGTTGTAACCCAGGATGTTGTAGTCCACCGACCCCTCAAATGAGAGTCGTACATATGCCACCAATTAGTATTCAACTCCCAGCCCCTCAGACGATGGCACTTACGGGATGCCCAGCACCTTGTCCTGGTGGCTGTGCTCCTGCGTGTAATCCTGGATGTTGTGGAGCTCAAATGCCACCGGCACTGCCTCCACCAGCACCAGTTATGCTGCCACCTCCACCAGTTATGCTACCGCCGCCTCCAACTTGTCCAGCGTCATGCGCTCCTTCATGTGCACCAGCATGTTCCCCAAGCTGTTGTAGCCCTCTTCCACCACCACAAATGCCACCACCACCGCCACCACAAATGCTACCACCACCACCGCCAAATCCACAATGCCATGCGGGATGTTCTGATTATTGTGCACCGAGCTGTACGCAAGAATGCTGCGATTCAACAGCTGAAATTGATGCTATGGAAAGAGATATGGAAAGTTTTCAAAGTAAATGTCCACTTGGAAATTGTCCGTCACCATCTCACAAAAAAAACAAAGCTACAGAAAACGCATGGGATAAACGAAAAGAAATTAGACCAGTATCCGATGATAAACGAAGTCACATTGCTAAACCACTAAATAATACCATTAAAGCTGGAAATCACACAGTTTGATCTTGCGAGGCAAGCCTCAATGAAAGACATTTAAACAATAGTGTTCTTAAAGAATTCCTGACATTTAACGTCATATTATGAACCATGTCGGCGCGTGACGTCTAATTCATATTACAATGGTGTTGTTGCGTTGAACGGCATCTTTCCGATGCTGGTTAGGTGTCGCGTTCGCACTGGTAAACTACTATTAATCCCAGTAGGCAAAAACTTGTTCAAAGTTTGCAGTAAAGACGTTAGAACGCTAGCGTCCTTACTGCGGACTTTGAACAAGTTTTTTGCTAACTGGAATAATTACTTTTTTGTATACTATGTATAGCTTGTTTTGTATATGGTCATTCTTTTAACCCTAGAAGCCCGGGCTTTTAAGCGGACTAATAACCTGAGAGGGGGTGCAATGTACTACATCCTGATAACATTGGGATTACGACTCAGTTTTACTTAAACTTGGTCAGTGTTGCCCAGGCTCTATTATTTCCGGAAATTTTGCAAAAACAGGCAAACGTCTTCATTACATGCAAAATGTGAGTATCTTACCGCAGTAGCCGTGAAAACCTGACATGAAGGCAAAAAACGAAATTTAGCTAGAAAGATTAATTATTGTGTTATACTTGCTAATTACAAATGTTTTTTCCATTATTACACAGTAAATAGACGTTATAATGCTTTGAAGGGCAAAATGAAATTGTATTTATAAAAGTTGACCTGGGTTCGTTTGGAATTATTTGTTTATAAAACGTTTTTGATCACCAGTTCTCAAATGTAATAATATAAAAAGTCACCAAATTTAGCCCTAATAGCATTAGTAGGTCAAAAGTTATACAGAATTCTCGGTGATTGTGGTACAAAGTACTCCCGGGGTAAATAGGGTTAAATCACCTTAGCTATAACGTGAGAGTTTATAGTAAGACGTAATTGGTGGAGAGTTGATAAATATTTTTATAACATTATTTTATATACCATTGTAGATGCAGTCATTTGTAACATACATAACATTAATTATTTTCTTCATGTACAGTAGACTCTCAATGTAGCAAACTCCCGATATAACGTAAATCTCGCTCGCAATAACGAACTCAAATCTTATTCCCCCAGTTTTTCGCTGAAAAAAATTCTTATAAAACCTCTCTAAATAATGAACCTTTGGTATAACAAACTCTTGATATTTCAAACCAATTTCTCACTCTTGAAGCAAAAAAAAACGATATGGCGAACTTTGCTTCAGCTGTATCAAAGAATCGGGGAAAAAGATTACTATTTATTCAGTGTTTCTGATGTTTCTTGTGCGCTATATATGTAATGAAGTTTATTACAAAAAGGTACATTAAGCAAGGTCTTTTCAATTTTGAAGTTCATCCTTCATAATTTGGACAAAGAAGTTTGACATGTTCTAAGATAGGCCTCTTTCTGAACTTACAATGGTTTTTATTTCAATTATTGACGAAAGCAGCCAACGGAGGTGTTCTTAAAAATAGGTGTTCTGAGTTGGTATACTGGCTGGGAATTAGACCTGTTTTTAGGTTCCAGAAAAAAAGTTACAGCTGGAGATTTGACTGTTCTTTCACTATTGATCATCTCCTGGCTGGGAAAATGATCTGTTCTGAGCTGGCTGTCTCAGTTGGGAAATCGAGAAGCTCTGGCTGAGAAAATCATCTGTTCTAGGCTAAATCTTTTTTTGCAGCGAGCTAGAAAATTGAGGTGTTCTTACAACAAAAGTAACTACTGTTTTAGAAAAGTCGGTCTCAGCTGGAAATACTAACTGTTCTTACACATGATTCTGAGATACACGCGTATGGTAGTAAAAATACTGAAATAGAGATCAGCTAGAGAATAAGAACACCTATTTCTCAG
This sequence comes from Neoturris breviconis, assembly GCA_032360805.1. NCBI lineage: Eukaryota > Metazoa > Cnidaria > Hydrozoa > Anthoathecata > Pandeidae > Neoturris > Neoturris breviconis. The sequence continues at coordinate 26,925 of JAULBZ010000488.1, forward strand.
AACACCTCCCATTATGTAAAATTATCAAAATTTCCATATAACGAACTCTCGATATAACGAACTTTTTTTCTTTTCCCTTCGTTCGTTATATCGAGAGTTTACTGTATTCATATTCTTACACCATTCTTTGCCCTATTCAATGAAAAAAATCATTATGCCTTTAACAATATTGCATTGATTATAAAATCTTTTACTCTTAGATAAATACGATGATTAAGTTATCTGAATGTCATATGCTTGCTTATTCGCAAAATCTATTTCTCAGATTATAGATACCAAGAATATTCACCTTGATAACATTTCCATTTGTTCAATCTCAATAAAGGCAGAGATTGTTTGATTTTCCAATTTCATTTTGGTTAAACGCGACCATTTTGTTCCTTTCATGATACACTATCAGTCTGCAAATTTTCATTTTTAATTCTATTAATCGTTCAAAAGTTATGTAAAGGGGGGGGGGGCGACCTAGCCTTTTCAGACGCTCTGAAAAGGAAAGGCTATGAAGGAGAAGTTTTCTAAACAATTGGTTATTATTTTCTCACTTTGTTCTACTGTAAAGTTTTGTCGAACAGGACATATATGTCCCAGTGAGTGCTAAAAGCTTCATCTAAAAAAAATCGGCTTTACCAAGTTGTTACAGTCGTAGTTTCCAGAACTTCCCGTACGACATTTACGCAGTTCCGTATTTTCAATTTAGTTCCGTTTCTGCCGATTCTAGTAAAACTACGACTACAGTCCACCTCGGCCATGAAATTTTCAAAAAAGGGTTTAAGTTAATTTTCATTAAGCGAAAAATTTCGCGCGAAAGCCAAAAGAACGAGAACATTTCATTGGCGGAAATTGACTTCACATATCGCGTGACGTCAATGGAACTTCTTCTTTGGATTTCACATGGAAACGTTCGCCTAATATAAATCAACCTTTACAAAATTACAATTTAAGTCTAGGCGTGGCCATGCCAAGACAAAGAGAAGAATTTTTTTTAAAAAGGAAATTATATTGAATAAAATTAATATAAATATACAATTTAGTGAAATAATCGTACTCTCACATTAAATACACGTACTCTCTCGTTAAATACGGCTGTTACGTTTGTTCATTTTGATTCTGATTCGTGTACATATTAACAGTGCGCGATTCTTAAAGATAATCATTTAGTCTAAGCTTATCTTGGACGTAATACAGTACAACCTAATTTCGATTAGAAAGACAGAGTAATGACGTCATTATGATTCTTACATTTTTTACAAAAGTTTAGTAAAAAATGTAAGAATCATGAAACAATGAAACATGTTGCCAAACATAAATTTACTGAGGTGAGGTCCTTTTGTACGAGTCTAAGTAAGGCTAGTAAATGTACGTGTTAGATGATTATCTTTATGGCTTAAATAACAATCGTTTAGCATGCGTATATCATCGTATATCGTCGTATTACATCACATTATTCCATGTGATTGATAGAGAATCAAGAAGACACGCTAAGTAAATTTGAAAAATAAATTTTGTGCTGAATCAGAGAGAAGATCTTTGTTAATAAATCTGTGGATGTCATAATGTCATAATCAAAGATTATAGATTAAAGTGAGATCCCCTATGAGTATTTCATTATGTCAAAAATCCAATAGTTTTAACTCTTTCTGCTACAATCAGTATATTTAAGCAGGTCCATTTAGTTTGAACATATCTCAATTTTCACACTCATTTATCACCATATAGACTATAATATTATTATTTAAATATTATCTAATGATCGAAATATATGCTGCCAAACAATGAAAGCTAATACTATGTTAAACATTTCTATAACGTTTTTGTGCACGTATATTTATCCCAGAACCCTGCTGACAAAACATTGGATCAACGTCATCTCGATGTTGATCCGACATCATGTGCCCACTGGGTTGATTATCTCCAGTTTTTGTTCGATTGCGAGTGTTTTAAAATTTAGTTGAATGCGAATTCCTTTCTTTTGTTTTCAATTCTTTGAGTCTTTTGTATTGTCTTTTCAATGACACAGCTCTACAGCACCCAATAACTCCAGGGATCAAAGTTATACCTCCAGTTACTAGGCAGCTTATACCCAAATATAAAAATCCTTTCCAGCAACAATTTGATTCGTCAATAATTATGAAAGCCATGCCAAGAGCGAATATAATCACCCCTAAGATTAACCAGATAGCAAATTGACATTGCCATTCATTGGTGTTCAACCTTCGACTTTGTAGCTCTTTTCCATCTACATATAAACCGTCGTGGATGTACAACGATGGTAATTCAAGACGAAAGAAATGACCTTTTTCTTGCCATTCGTAATCACCTCCTGTGCAGCACAAAGGAAAACAAATGTTGTCATAAAGTTCTCTAGCAAAAACTTCGTCGTTAACTTTTAAAATATGGATACCATTTTGACAACATCCAAAACAACATGAAGATTTCTCATCTGTTTCAACTTCAACTTTGTATGGATATCTCTCAATCTTGCCTTCCTCGCTTATTACTTCCAATTGGATGTTCCAGTCTTTTCGATGTTGACAACAAAGACACATAGTTTCAACGAACAGTCAGTACCTCCGATATGAGGCCAAAATATATAGGAATTTGATTTAGTTCCACAAAATTTATATTTCCTTTCGAGTCAAATCTCTTTCAGACACTGATAATAAATATTAGTTCTTGTAACTTATCCAAGTTTTTTAAACTTTTTTCAGTCTAGTGTATATCCTATTTGCTAAAAATGTATGCAAAATAAATCTATAACTTCTCTGCCAATAAGAAAATTTAATGAATTAAAGTTTATCAAAATTCTTCACAGCTATCAACTTCATATATTCTCGTGTATTTATATTTTCGTCAAAAACTTGAATCTAATTTCGTTTAAATATTTATGAATGCAAAAATGAAAATTTCATGCTTTTCCATAAATCGCTTATTGAATTTGCTAAAGTAACGTATTCAGCTACATTTAGCATGAATAAAAGAATAGCGTCATGGTGAGCATCTTAGGATCAATGTAAATAAATATTGTTTCTGAGTACCGTTATTCACTTTAAATGAATCTACTTCTTTAACTGTGATTGATGACCTCTTTAATTGAAAAATGAGTCATCTCTGATACAAAATAACCGTTGTTTACTTCAAGTAAATGGTTCAATTGAATGTCCTATAAAAGCAACCCTTGTTAACGACCCAATAATAATCGTGATGAGAACCACATCGTTACGTCATGACCTGATATTCCCAATTTTGATAAAACATAATATTCTTTTAAAATTTAAATGGGTTTTAAGAGAAAGAACAAAAGAATGGTACTGTTGAATTATAATTAATATGGGTGTCCATCAGAAAAGTAACGTATCACTGATGATAGCACATTGTGTTCGCACGCCATAGCTTGAATACAATTTGATCAACATTTTTAATTTTTGATTATACACAAAGTTACATAAAGCCAGTGGATTAATGATAATACC